>VDFB02116372.1:0-11809 GCA_007258455.2 Sequoia sempervirens | reverse complement strand
GAGCATAGGCCTATCACCACACAATCACAGTAAACAATGCTCAGTTTTTAAAGCCCAAATGATAGTTTGCTATTCTATGTGAAGATATTGCTTCACAAAAGATATGATGTTAATTTTAATCGAGATAGCAATGTATGATGACTACCCTAGGATTGGTGTATTTTAATCCAAATGACTACCCTAGGATTGGTTCATTTAATCCAAATGCAACAATGAAATCACTGGCTATTGTTGCGTTAGATCCAGACAACAAATTAGCCAAATTACAAAAGTGCTAGAACAAATGTCATATGCACCACATAATTGATCAAATGCTTTAAATCTTTTCCGATGCAATCAGAGAATTTATCGATGTGCTGCGGTGATCACTCAGGATGCACCACAACAGAGTGTTGCTGGAACTACAACAAATGTGTTGGAATAGTCAATGATGCACCGAGCTCGGGTGGATGCGCTGAAATAGTCATTAGATGAGCCAAAAAATTGGTGGATGAATCGTGAAGATCTCGACGACCAAAGATAAATATTGATGGAAGCCGCAGCGCACTTTTCAAGAAAAAATAAAATTCAAGAAGCCCCATGTTAAAAGTGTTCTAAGTGTAAAATAATCAATGAAAGTAAAATAACTAATAACACTTCTTACTAAGACATTATATCAAAGATTTAAAAGCAATTAAACCTAATTTAAAGCATAAATCTACTAAAAGCATTATATTGTTCTCTATCTCTAAAGATTTATTAAGTCACAAGGCTCTTAGATTTTGTAAGCATTGTGACTATTAAAATGTCAATTTGGAGAATGAGATGCTGCTAAATGAAATAATCTAATCCTATATGGTGATTTCTAATGATATGATGTGGCTACTGTAATCTAAATTGACATGAAAATTGATGGAGGAAGCTACAATAAACTACGATGTAGCCATGATATTAATTCTAAAATGTTGTGATTGCTATTGCTAAATGATAATGCTATTGATAAGATGCTTGATTGCTTGATTGCTATTCCTGCAAAGTAATTTTTCACAAAGATGGGATCTTTTTCTTGTAGAGAGAGGCTTTATTTATAGATTTACAAGAACACATTTGCAAAGGAGTAGCACAATAAAGGGTTGGATTTGATCTAGAGGATTGAATGGTGAAGGATGAAGAAGCCTGAGCTGATCTTGGGGATTGTTCATCCCCAGAAAAACATCTTGTCAGAGGATAGGAAGAATTAGAGGAAGGAGATTGACAAATTGATTTCCAATTTGTCCCCAATTTGTCTCCACATCTTTCTCGTGAATGCTAGTTGAATTAAATTAGATGTTATATATCTCATTTGGTAGGTTAAATATGATGAGCTATAGAAAAATGAATATATTTGAATATTTTGATTTATTCAAATTTAGGAAGAAATAAGATATTAAATTTAATAAAACAAAATATAGAAGTCTATTTATTAAATTAAAAATGGAAGAAATGAATAATTAAATGAAACAAAGTATGTGAACTTGTTTATTTAATTAAGATGAAATAATGGAAGAAATAGAAGAATTAAAATGTGAACTATAAAAATAAATATTTCTATTTATTCAATAGTAGAAGAATTTGATAATAATAATTAAATAAAACAAAGTGAAATTTGTTTATTTAATTAAGACGAAATAAAAGAATAAATATTGAAGAATTTAGAAGATGAACTATATAAATAAATATTTCTATTTATTCAATAGTAGAAGAATTAAAGGTTAATTAATCAAATAAATCGTATTTAATTAATTAGATTATCCAAACCATTTTAGTGCATGGCCACATACCTTGCAATTTCTTCATATGAAGGTCTCCTTAAAGACACATTATCTTCAGCTGCTTCCAATGTATACACTTCATTATCATTACCATCATCTTCATCAAAAAGAACTTGTTGGTGATATGTATTAGCTATACACCTTTGGCTATCTACATCAAGTTCATGAGACTCCACATCAGATGAGCATTCATTATCAACAAAATTATACCTTCTTGTGATCATATTTATTTCAACATCATCTTCATGAGATTGATCATTATCTTTTGGCACACTTTCCTCAACTTCAACCAATTGTGCAACTGCACATTAGTGAGGAGAGTGTGGCAGCTAACAAACCATGCACCAAGGGGTCTCATCAGTCAAATTTGCAAATTGTTTTTGCAAAGGATCAGAGGTTACCTAATATTATTTACCTCTCTGATTGTTTGGGACTGGTTTTCCATTTTTCTAGTTGGTCTTGTAAGGGTAATCTTGAAGCCTTGGGGGCTTTTCATTTTTCTAGAACTATTGCTTGTTGTTCCCAAGCCCCTTTTCATTCTTAGCCACAGTGTATTTGATATCCTTGAGGGTATCCATCACTCGATCAAAATTTTTATCATATGTTAGATTTGAACTAGAGGCTTTGTCTTTCCTATCTTTGGGATTCTTCAGTATTTTAACATCTCTTCTTCCCATGTTACTTGAAGCTTTCCTATTGCTTTCAATATGCAAAGCAATCCTAAATGCATCCCTCAGAGTCTGAGGATCTTTATCTCTTAGGCTATAGGCCATTTTGGTATCAAATGCATTGAATTAAGTGACAAGGCACACTGAATCATTCAACCTCAAATTTTGTGGCAATCTATTCATAGCTTTCTGAAATATGATATTGAAATCAACCATTATTTTATTTTGTCCTTTGGTGATATTATTAAACTCATTTAGCATAAAACTAGAGTTAGTCTTATCTCCATATTGCTCTCTACATACTCTCTTGAATTCTTCCCAAGATCCAATGCTACCATCAAGTAAGCCTTTGTACCAATCTCTAGCATCTTCTGTCAAAGATTGCATTAACAATTTCATGACCACATCCTTATGTTCTAACTCATAGTCATCTGAAAAATTCAGGAAAACCCTTAAATGATCCTCTCTAGAAATTGCATTATTCCTAGTGAACTTGCTCCACACAACCCTAATGTCATTATCAATGGGATTTGGGCATCCAAGAATCCCATCAAAGCACAACTATTCATAATGTATGTGCGGTGGATCAAGGATGGGCCAAAAAGGGCTTATATGATGGGTATTTTAGGGTATGTGTGGTCAGATTTAATTATTTTTTACCCCAAATTAATGAAACAAAGAGGGTTTTAAAGGAAAAATCTCAGCTTCCACCAATATAAATTATGCTTTACTTTGAATTTAATAAATAATTATTATTCATTTTCTATTTGAATTACTTAATTAAATTCTAATTGATAGGTTGATTGAAAACATCTATAGCTTTTAAAAATGTCACACTTTTTGAATCCAAACATGTGTCAATTTTGCTTCTCGTAGATAATTATAGGATTAAAATAAAAATTGAATTTCCATGAAGTTTTGACCAAGTTAAGGTGGTTAGATCGTATGAGTTTTTATATATTTTTAAAAGTTGTAATAAAAATAAATTAATTATTTACTTGGAAAAAAATTTACAAAAAAATATGTATCACATCTAGACACAGTCCTCAATTTATATCTAAAACATGGCAAAAATATTATCATTTTATTGTGGTTAGGTATCGTGACAGACACCTTACTTATTTTTCCTTTGAAATTTAAGTACCATCGCATTGAAATTTCAAATTCTACCAAATAGATTTTGTTTTTAAAACTAGTAAAACCTAGTAGTTTAGAAACCACATTCAATTTTCTACAAATTCTATTCTTACATATTTTGAAATAATATAGATAACTTATTCACCCTTTACCAAGTTGCCTTAACTCTAATTTTTGAGTTTTTTTGCCACTTAAGGCCTATTTTTCCATGATGATCCCGCGACATACCCATACCTTTCCAACTGCATAGGCCTCCTATAAAAATGGTTATATATCTATCCTCATTGTTTCTATTTTCTTTTCCACCTCCCTTCTTGTGATCCAAATTTTTGTTAGTAATTGATTGTGAGTAGTATCATTACTATTTGTGTTCACATTCTTTGCATTATGAGTGGATTGATCAAATGACCAAAAAAATTTAATTACTTGAGGATGCAAGCTTTATTGTGTATTGGGAAGGATCTTGTGAGCTAGATGCCACAACACCTTCTACTGAGCATGTAGTCTTCAAGAAACCTAGTTTCCTTTTCATCTCAACATTTGTAGCCATGATTTCCATTTTCTCTACTTCTCTTTTGAGATCCTCATTTTCTTTCTTCAATTTTTCCATCTCAGAGTTTGATTTGGGGTAATGGGAGGCTTCTTAGATGTGGATTTCTCATTGATAACTAGATTATTTATAGGTTGTTTTCCCTTTCCATTTGCTAGGTTGGGGACACTTTCATTTGGATGTGGAACAACATCACTAGCAACTTTAGATTTGGTTCGGATGGAGGCATCAACATTTTTTACAAGGTCTTGATTTTTCTTGTCAAGGACCTCAGATACAATAGGACCTAGGTTGATTGGTTTAGGTTCAACTCGATCTATAAATCTCATTTGGTCTAATTGTCTTAAATTAGGGTTTCCCTTTCAATCATAGCATTCCTAATTTGTTCTTCTCTTTCCCTCTTCTTATTCCTTCTTATCGCAGCCTCAATTTGAATCCCTCTTCTAAGAGCACTGACATCTCCAAAGACCTCTTTAGGACTTGGGAGATTAATCTCAAAACCTAAATTTTCTTCCAAATCTATTAAGTTTTGGGTCATAGTATTGGTTCTAGTTAACAATTCAAGTGGAAAAGGTGAGTATCCACCGTATGTAGGAGGAATAATGTCACCAACAACAACATAATAGGTAGAGGCAACAATTCGGTGATGGCTCCTACTTCTACTTTTTCTTTGACTGGGTCTAGACCTATGGATACTTGTGATAGCCTTATTATCACATTCATCTCCTTCTTCATAGTCCAATCTTGTATGTTCATTCTTCTGTACCCACTGGCCCTTTTGCTTGGGATTTTTATGAAGCTCGCCTTCCAAATTTTCTTCTGGATGCTTCTTCATGTAACCTCTAGTCTTCTTCATTTTTCTTTTGCAACTCTTTTTCTTCAATATCTTCTTAACTTCTTCAAATAATGCACACTGGTGCAGAGACTTCAAAGTCAACACCCAAAATTACTTGGTAATTATAAATAATAATGACAATTATATAAATCTTTGAGTGAATTGTAGAGATTTGGAAATACAGAGAACTCCTAAAACTCAACACACCAAGTGGAGAATTTGCAAGGACACACAAGGAATTGAAAATATTTATGCAAATGAACTTCAAACTGATAAATGGTGGGAGAATTCAACAAGATTTAGCAATATTGGAAAAATATTTGCAAAATTTAACACCCCATGACAAATATATGTGACTCTAATCACAATTCTTGGACACAGCATACCAAGACAAGCATATTTTCACAAATTTGTCCCCAGTAGAGTCGCCAATCTATTGGTTGTTTTTTAAGAACCAAGCTAATCTACATAATTGCCCATGGAAATTCAAATTTCAATCCTTAGCAACCCAAAGGGATTGGCCAACGAACGAGTGAAAGAAACAATGCTTTCCTCTTGCACTTTTGGCTCTACAAGACTCAGGAGGGTGATCCCACAATGTATTTAAAAACCTCTACACCTAATTGTAGACATGGAAAAGGTACCAATTGAAATTACACATTTGATCCCAACTACTAACACCGTTTCATCCTTAATCATCTCGGGGTCGAACAATAAATCAAATACCCTATTGGACAAATTCAACACTTTTCCTCTCTTAATTAAATTAATCATTTATCCGATTAATACTCTCTCATTAACACTAAATCAATCAATCTAATCTAATTAACTCGAAGCCTTTATTTAATTAAATAAACCATTTTTTATTTAATTAATCTCTAAAGTTTATCCTTTATTAAATTCAAATAAATTGAATTTCTTATTTGATTTAATCTAACCATCATCCCCTTTGTTGAATAACCTCAAAATATTTATTTAACTATCTCTAAAATCACATTCCTCTCATACTTGATTTAAATCAACCCCTCCCCTCTAGGTGCCAAATGTGTGAACTAAGATCCTAATACCTGCAAGAGACAACAAAAAAACACATTAGGAGATTCAAATGCAAGTTAAGATCAAAGTTCCCCATAAAATCCATTTAACCATGTTCAAAATAGGAATGAAAGCAAGAATACAATGAAAATGCAATGAAATAGATTGAATCCTATTAAGAATATGCAAACTCTTGATCTTATGGGGGAGTTGGTGCCAATTTGATGTGGAAATTGGTCCTTTCCTAACTCCTATGCAAGCTTTGATGATTTGATGAAGATGTGATCCACTTTTGTGATTGCGTCAAATGAATTCCATGGAGAAAACCTGCAATAACCTAGCTATGCTTTGATGAAATGGATGAAAATGCTAAAACTTGAGTATGGATTTGAGTATAGTAAGTTTGCTCAAATTGTGGATGATGAAATGAGGAAAGAAGCCTCTTATTTATAGAATGAAAAGATGGAGAAATGCCCAAAATGAAGCAATGTGGGACTAACTTTCAACCAATGACAAGATGCCACTTGTCAAGATGAGAATGGATTACGGATGCACATTTGATGAATGTGCCCATAAATGCAATTAGGCAGAATTTGAAAATAATGAAATGTATATGCAAGAGGGAAAACGAATATCTTAAAATGCCACTTGGCTCAATGCAAAGATAAATAAATGTCTTGTTGGAAGGACAAGTCCCACTGGAAAGATTTCAAATTTAATATTCTCTATTATGCCATGAGAGAAAATAGGGATTTAATAAATGAATTAAATCTATTTCATGCAAGCAAGCTCAGAGATGGACATGGATTAGATTAAATTAACGAGGGTTAATTAATTTAATGAGGGATTAGATGATGTGATGTACTAATTTAGATTTATATTGGTTTAAATCAAGATGAGAGGGAATGTGGTTTTGAGATAAAGTTAAATAAATATTTTGATTTATTCAGCTAAAGGGGATGATGGTTAGATTAAATAAAAAAAGGGTTAATTTATTTAATTTAATGAGATGATAGACTTTAGAGATTAATTAAATAAAAATTGATTTATTTAATTAAATAAAGGAGCCAAGGTTAATTATATCAGATTGATTGATTTAATTAACAAGAGAATGACTTAATTAGATAAATGATTTATTTAATTAAGAGAGGAAAATTGATGAATTTAATCAAAGAAGGGTATTCGATTAAATGGTTAGACTGAGGGCTGATTAGGGATGAAATGGTGTTAGTAGTTAGGATCAGGCGTGTAATTCCAATCAATACATTTTATGTGTCTACATTTTGCCCCTCAATGAAGAAGTGCACTTGCTATGTTGATTCAAAGAATAAACTGTCTCAATCAAAAGCCAAAAAAATTCTGATTTCAAAACTTGTCCCACTGTTGCCTCGGCGAGAGAAACATGCCAATATACTGCCCCCTTGAGAGATTGGACGAAAAGCTTGATTTTTTGGTGATCTCGCGAAAAAAGAGGACAAGGTGCCCAATGGGTCCAGAAAGGCTCTAGGAGGCTAAAAAATGAGATAAAATGCAAAAAATGATATAAAAATAGCCTTTAGATGGACAAAAATGAGACGAGGGGACCTAGACCCTTCCTGGACGGCTAAATAGGGTTAGAAAACCCTAATTTTTAGGCTTAAATAGGCCTTGGGGAGCCACTTCCAATTCATTTTCACATTCAACCTTTAGAATTCCTGCGATTTTGAGCTTTGAACTTCTAGAGAAATGGCGCAATGACAGCTCCCCATGCAATTTTCCGGTCGAGTATGGATGCATCAGCGACTTCCCAACACTGAACCATCGATGAGTCGACTTGACCCGAGCTTATTTTTGATTTTTGCATGCATTTATTATGTTTAAAAACTAGGTCCTTAGGAGCGGCACTATATTGGCCTGTTGAAATTTCATACAGTGACACTCGGTGTTTAAACTATGCCACCGTTGAAAGTTCCTACGTTGCAATACAGTTTAGAATTTAGGGTTAAATTCCAAACTCAACCACCTTTGTAGATTACAGCGTTGCAGTGCTCTTTAGAGTTAGGGTTTTAGATCAAACTAGATCGCCTTCACAAACTAGAATTCTGTGGTACAGTTGGGAGTTTGAGGGCTCTAGTGTCATAGTTTGAAATTTGCAAACTGCACTGCCTTCATAGGTAGCGACATTGAAGTTAATTTCGGGATGCTGAGACAAGCCAGGACTAGGATTTTTTCGATGAATTTTAACATGGTATCTTTTCCTGATGCAGGAGGAGGTGAGAGAGATCTACTCACATGAGCATGTGTCTCTAGAGCCACCTTTAAGGGTTTTGATCACAACCATAGAGCAATTTAGAGAGATGGGACTTGGTACATCACGTAATCACCGGCATACACTTGGGCTTAGCGACAACACTTTCCGAGATGGCATGTGAGATCATTCCACCTTTGATGGGCGGTACACACAACAGGCTTGGGGGACGGGGTAGATCCCGAGATTGCCATCAGAGCACACTATACTATGATGCCGAGGAATGCCAGCTATCATGGAGGACAACCGTGACGGCCCCACAAAGGACTGGTTGAGCGTCACATGCCCATCGTATCACCTTACTGCTTAGTTATTGTAGCCATTATATCGGGTCTCATCGCACTAGATTGACGAGGTCGATATTTCAATCCTAAATGGGGGCTCATTTGGGCGCGCATGGTTCGGTGGCGACCGACACTGTTTGCATGGGGGCCAGTTCTACTAGCCTCACTTTACAGAGATCTTCATGAGTTTTCCTATCTGGATGGTAGAGCACTTGGGGCGGGGGTTACATTCCTACATATCTAGGCATGGGAGCTTATCCTTGTGATTTGTCCAAGAGTTATTTTAGTTCTGATGGAGCTAGATGATCCAGTGGTCTGGCGATATAGAGGAGGCATCTCTTTCACACATACATAACAACATGGGATTCCTCATTGGAGGAGGGTCCTTGATGACATGGGGGTGCTTAGATGGAAGCCATACCTTGGGAAACCAACTTGGTTTGATGATGCACAATAACTCTTCTTTGCCTGCCAGGATAGACTTATGCAGGGCAGAGAGCACACAATGATCAAGATGTACCTATCGGGCAGGGTTCAACGATAGTTTGACAAGCCACAGGACAAGACAAATGATCAGTACGTGGCTATTTTTGTGAGGAGGGTGAGCTAGAGCTATTAGGGCCGTTATATACCTGCCCATGAGGTAGTTCAGAGTTTCATACAGCTGGTGGCCAAGCCATGGCCATATGACTAGGATAGGTAGATCCAGGGACTACACAGGCCTACAGAGGTTGGTTTCGGTTGCCGTTGAGGCTCACAGTTCCAAGGACACCCTCTGCTCGACGAAGAGCCAGGGGTAGGGAAGTAGGATGGGCTCGGGGGACAAAGATCAGGATCGGGGTGGTGGTGGGCCACCACCAGTTCAACCAATTTAGGATCATGGGCCATAGGATCAACCAACCAGAGATCCATAGGTTGGAGAGCAGAGACAGGATGCCCCTCGGTAGGAGCATGATCCAGGACACCAGGACAGGATCCTGACGCCACCTAGAGATGGGGATCAGGATCAGCCCCACATGCAGCCTCCCCCACAACCAGATCTAAGAGACTACAAAGTTTCAAAATCATAAGTCTAAGTGCATTACAAAACCCAGAGAGATTAGGGCTAGAGCGAGCGACTGCTTCATTTTGGCTTGAGACAAGCCACAGAGTTGTATATGTAGCTTATAGAGACAAGAAATATATGGCCACTTTTTCAAACTGAGGAAATATCTTTGATGCCTGAAAGTAAATAGGGAATTATTAAATCAAATAAATGATTTAATTGTGCAAGTTGCAAAATCTAGAGGATTGGAGTGATTAGGATTAAATTAATCAAGATTTGACCAATTTAATGAGGGATTAGCTGATTTGACCATTTTGACTTAGATTTTTAGATTAATTTAAATCAAAATGAGAGGAAAATGAATTTATATTTAATTAAATAAGATTTGATTTATTTAATTAAAGAGGATGGTGTTAGCTTTAAATCAAATAAAGATAAATTTATTTAATTTAAATGAGATGACTTTAGAGATTAACTAAATAAAATGAATTATTTAATTAAAAGAGGGACTATAGGATTAATTAAATAAGATGATCTATTTAATTAATAGAAGAGAATGACTTAATCAGATAAAATTGATTTATTTAATTAAGAGATGAAACGTGATAAATTTAATTAAATAGAGATCATTTAATTAAATGATTAGTAGAGAGATGATTCATGATGAATTGGTGTTAGTAAAATTAGGATCAGGTGCATATATATTTTACTTGTCTACACCCCCTTATTCAATGTATACATCAAGTGGGAGAATGTTAGGAAAAGGTGTGTTGTACACCTTGCATAATATTATAATGTAATATTTATTTATTTATTTATTATGTGGTGCACCTAGGGAATCTAGGGGTATGTGCATCACATGGGTCTAGCATTCTTGGGGCCACTTTATGTGTTGTATGTAACATCGAGACATAAGTTGAGTTGTAATAAGCATTTATTTAATATTGGGGAAAAGTAATTTAAATAAAGTACCCAATATTAAATGCAAGGTTAATGGTTTTTGTAAGTTCATGGTATTAGTCACATGGTTTTATGTAATACCACTCTATGGTTTTGTGGGAGCTTGTTTCTATAAAATCAACCACATCAGTAGTTGTTTAAGGTTGGATAGTTGGCTATTTTAGCTAAGGGGTTGAGGTTAACTCTTGTTAGAATTTGTGAGGCTTTGAAGCATGGCATGGGATGTGTGGTTACATGCTTGTTCACATGGATTGCTTGGATAGGACTTGATGTTTCAAAGGTGTTCATAGAGGACTCTGAAGATGTATTGTAATCTTTATTGCTGAATAATACATGAGTGATGGATGCTTTTGGAGGCTGGGTTTTTCCCTCTTGAGGGTTTTCCCAAGATATATCTTGTGTCTTTTCTTTTGCATATGGATTATGAATACTTGTTTGCATAGATTTCTCTATTTGGGTTATGTGGAAATTATCTTGGGTGGATGGATATTTCCTTTCAGGAATATCATTTAAGACTTCTTATATTTTGAGTTAAATCAACAAAACTAGAAATTTTACTTTAAAATTCTAACTTTAATCCATAAGGATTTACCATTAGTTTATAAGGTTGTTATAATCTCATTTTCTAAAGAAATAACATGTGTAACAAATATAAATGTTGTTTTGAAGAGTTTACAACCATATAAATATATTTTCACACCTGATTTCTATATTATATAACCCATTAACTTTCTCGTAACTTGTCATTTAATGAATAGTTTTAATAATTTTATATTTTTGTATATAATTAACACCATATTATTGATTTTAATGTATATAATACTTAATGAATGATCATGTATATGTATATTGATAAATGATTCTAAATAATTATACATGGTTATGATGGAGATAGCTAAACGAGTATTTAAGCCTTTATCATAAAATATATACACACACACACAAGAATTGGTTCAAGAATAAAAACAATACACACATCTTTTACATTCACATAGACCATACGACATTTCAACAAACATTTCACTTACAATTCTCAAGAATTAATGTAAACTTAGTGTTGATGGTCAATATAACACAACATTAAACAAAATATTTCTACCCTATTTCTCCTAAAAAAGATAGATAACCTAAAGCAACCTATCTCCCAAGGTCTTTGTAGTTGGTTTTCAACTATTTGATGACCCTTCTGATCTTATTTCTTTGTCAATTCAATGGTTT
>VDFB02116371.1:0-46735 GCA_007258455.2 Sequoia sempervirens | reverse complement strand
GTTTCAGCTGTAGTAAGACTTATGATGGATCTCTTAAGGGAATGTTCTCCTACCTTCCATAGTCATAGTGGTGGTTTGGAGGATGAGACTTGGATGATTGGTGTCAGAATTGGTGGGCGTCTTTTGTCTAGGAGAATCTGGAGTTGGTTATGAGCCCAACTTTATCTGCTTGACTAGTCAACTCATAGCACTTGGAATATAGCTAGTAGGGGCCGACTTCAATAGGATGGTGCACCTCCTTGAGGTAGAAGAAATGGTAGAAATGCAGGATGTTTCTCTTGTGGCCAATAGGGTCACGTAGCTAGGGAATGTCCTCAGATGAGCACACCTGAATTCAGTCAGAGACTGATAGTCACAGAGCCAATAGGGGATGATGCGGGTAGGATCCACATAGCAATTGAAGTAGTTGATGACCGCCAGGTAGGGCATTAGAGCACAGATGTGGAGACTATAGGTAGCAGACATGCGGCTGACTCGGGAGCCCATGAGAATTCTACGATATAGGAGACTGATGTAGTGCCTCCTATGTTGTGTAATACCCCCATGTTACTAATATTCTTTGCTACTATTTGTTACTCTTATGTGTTAGTGTGATACTGGTTTGTGATGGTGACTAGTTCACCGATTTGGTGTGTGTGGATGCCTCTCATATTAGGGAATCTTATTTTCTTTTATTTGTCGGCTTCCAGGAGTAAGCCGAATTTATAGGGGGGAGGATGTAATACCCCTCCTGTTACTGTTTAAATTTGTTTCTCTATGTTTTTATTTGGTACTTTGATATTGTGATGAGATTGTTATTGTTTGGTTTGGTTAGTAGACCTTGTTGTTTATGCCTATACATTTGAGGAAATGGTTATAGATATGATATTGTGGTTGGTGATATTAGTTTGATTTCCATAACATTGCGATGCATTAATTTAGTAAATTATGTTATGATATGATTTTTTAGTTTAGGAAATGATTAATTTATCGGCTATATTATATTGTTTGGATAGATGTGATGAAGGACAGTGTAGCACCACTCATTTGCGGGTGCCCTGCTACGCTACTATTCCTTCTCACAATACAATGCTCTGATTTTATATATGTATGCACATGTACACGACTTCATTTGTATGCAGGGATTGCAGGTACATAGTCTCGATTCCACCTACTTTGGCAGGACATGGTGAACACCAATAACTCAACGGCATAATGTTGAAACAGAGATGACTTGGAAGTCATCCCATCCCATGTTGTCAAACCATCCCAATTGAATGGTAATGTGTGTTCTTGTAATTGTCCTTTCTATAATTATTATTGTGTTCGTGTGAGTGTCTTGTCGTATGTTATTCATGTTGGTATTTTATAAGTTGTGACTGATTCAATTAAATGATGGTAATAATTGTTTAGTATAATGTTAGATTAAATTATATTTAAATATTTAAAAAGTTTTAGTTTAAAAGTCATGTATTTTATTATAGGCTAATTAAATATTAAATTATGTTTTTTTAATTTAATTAAATTATCTTGTTGAAGATATTATAAAATAAATAAATTAAATAAGTCAAATTATGTGCAAAGAAAGTAAAGCTTGCAAAAGCTGATTTAAAACAAAAGTATTGAAGAATAGAAAAATAAATAAATAAAAGAATGGAAAAAGTTGTGTGAACGAATGAGAATTGGGATTTGACTGAAAATCTAGCTTTCAAAGATATAATTTCTTTTATTGTGGATTTTTGAGAGCTTTTGGAAGAAATTGGTAATATCTTTTATTTAATTGAAAATTTTGATGGTTTTTCCACACAAAGAGGATTATTGAGACATAAGCTGCACAAGTGAATAATTATGTATTGTTGAAATCTTCTGTAGTTTTGGGGTTTTTCAATCTTTTCTTTGTATTATGTTGAAGAGAATTTTCTGAATAAAGAATTGGATTCGAATTCAAGCACGGTATTCTAGAGAGGAGATTTCGAAGCAGGAATGAGAAGCTCTTCGTAGAGGCCATCAAGATCAAACAAGCATCATCAGATTCTCAAATAAGCGTAGGACTCCAGGTTTTATCTACTTCTTCTTTGATCTTCTGATTTATAGAAAATAGAAAAATAATTAGATTATTTGGTGAAAGAAAAAATGAAACCTTAGAAAAGAGAAATTATTGAAAAGTGAAAACTACTGAAGAAATTAGAAAAGATTGTCTATGAAAAATTTCTCTATGAATATTCCTTCAATTTGGCTTTGAGATAATAATGTTGTGTTTGTGAAAATAAACTATATGTCTTAAATTGATTCTGGTTGTTTCTTTTGAAAATATACATAGTTTTCTTTGAGAACAATTTATTTTGGGGATTATGAAAATATATCCTTTATATATATATAGATTTTTTTTATATAAGTTATTTTTATTTTGTTCGTCTGTCTCTCTGTACCTATAACTGGGATATTTTGTTCTTCTGAGTTATATTCATGATTATATTAGATATATAGGTGTATATATATATACAAATTTCGTATATATATATATATATATAAATTATTTTTGTGCATGGCAAAGTATTTGAAATTGTGGTTAAAATTGAATTTTGGCCGTAATGGCGGTCGAAATCCATACCAGGGACAAAGGTTTATTTTATTAAAATTCTGTGTTTTATTTTTTAAAAATAAAAATAAAATTTTTAAAGGGAATCAAATTTTGTTTATTACTATTATTTTGTATGGGGTTGGGGAAAGGACGACAGGTCGTACCCACCCCCCATTCCCGGTGGCTGTGACTGCCACAACAGTCCTTATGGACTGTTGTGCACAACAGTCTATGGACTGCTGCATACAGCAGCCTGTGGGGACTGCGTGGCAGTCCCCACTTGCTCCCTGCATACTCATTGAAATTCATTTTTTGTTTTATATATTTATATATATAAATATATATATATATATATATATATATATTATTCTTTTAAAAAAAAAAGAAAAGAAATGTAATTGTTTTTGAAATAAAATATTAATGATTTTTATTAAATAAAATATTAATGTATTATTTATATATATATATATCTAATGTTCTTTGTTTTGTTTAGAATTATATATTTTGATATAGAATTATGGTTTAATTATGGGCAAGCAAATTACATAAATTTCATCGAACATGTTGTGTTTCCTTATATCGATTCAAAATTGAAATGTTTTATGCAATTGAGTAAATTTTTTTCCTTAAGCTATGAAATCATGTAATCTTGCTATCGTTTTCCATTTAATTGTTGTAAACTTTACTCTTGGATGTGGGAACCTAGTTGTAATTTGTGAAACCTTGTTCGAGAGGCATGTTTAATCTTGAATGTTATCCTCGTTTTGGTTTCACTTTTGGAGTTGAAACTTATTGGTTTTATGATGGAAGGGTTGTACGGGTTGTTGAATTTTGTTATGAATTATCGCGAGATGAGTTATGCTTTGCGTGGCTTAGTTTTGAGTTATTTGCTTTATCTGTTGAGTATAACCCTTGTCTCGATTTGTTTTATGTTAGGGGTCTTAGGGAGAGTGGTTCTTCGTGGGGGCCAACGCCTCAGTTGGAGGAAGGTCCAGGAGATCCCATGAGAGCTATACGATGACACTCTCCACTAGACAACTATTTGCCTTGTTTCTTGTTGCCTCTGGAATTGTGTACTGAATTGTTGTTTCAGATTTATATGGAATCATGTTCTATTTATTGTTTCAAATTTATTTGGAATTGTATTTTGAATGTTGTATCAGTTCTTCTGGAAATTTCTTTTGGATGTTGTATCAGTTCTTCTAGTTTTGTACTCTTATTGTTGATTTAGATTCTTGTGAAAATGATTTATGAATGTTCCTTGGTGACTTGGTTAATTGTTATTGCTTGGGTTAATTGTGATGAGTTTCATAGCTTTATTTTATTATGTTGACTCGTGAATGTTGTTGGTTATGTCATTGTAATCTCTAAGTTTGTATTTTGTTGTTCTCTTGGAGTCAATTTTGACATTCATGGTCGGGATCTCTTCCTTGTCACCTCTAGGCATGGGGGGTGAGTTATTCATAATTCACATGGTTGGGTGGAACGTGCTCTGAACCCGTTGGGTTCCCCATCAGTATTCTTTGTTTGTAGTATTCCTTCAATTGGAGTTTGTTCTAGTGGATCATTTTTAATTCAAATATTATTGTACTTTGTATCATCCCACATGTATGGGAAATTTGTTGTAACTCATTATTGAGAACATGTGATCTTATGTTTATACGATGATGTAATAGTTAGGATAATTTGTAACATTATTAGATTAGATTCTATATGTTTGTAATATGGGATGTAGTGATACTTTCACTCTTGGTTTATGGATGTACTTTTATTAATGATTATTGTAACATAAATTGATCAAGTTGTTTAATAATTATCTTTTACTTTTGTTTTAGTTGTGTTGTGATGTGACCTTGTGTGCCCTAGAGAATGTAACACTTAGTTGTTAATGTGCAATGTAAATGTAATTAATGTTCAGATGCATGATTACTTCATTTTTTTTAAAAAAATAAAATTGTTTGCAATGTTTGTTCTCTGGGGTTTGCACGACGGGCGTTACACTATTAAAGTACTTAAGAACTACTTATATCTTAAACCTAAACTATTTAAAGTACTTCAAGAATTAATTTTTCAATAAAATTAAACTATTTCAACACTTGAAAATTACTTATCTACTCGAAATAGGTACTGTGATAAATTAGCTCAATATCTAACACTTCTGAAAGTAATTAGTAGAAAACATTAATTAAAACCTTTTCCAAATAGAATAAAAGTCAAACCAGTTTCGACCAAATGATTTTTTCTCATTTTTTTATCACCATGATCCCCAATGGTGACGTGAGAGCATACAATGATTACATAATCCTACTTATAATCTTCGAGTTAATAAATCAAATTGCTACTTTTACTCATACTAATTAAGTTCTTATCATAATTTAAAATGGACCAATTAACCATATTTTAGTATAATCAAATTCAATATGCATCAAACAAAACTATAGAATATGATATGCAAGAGCTATAAATCTGATCTATTAGGCTTACAAGTATTAAAGCTTTTGCTAAAATATATTAAAGTGACATGTCTATGTTACACATCTCTTCTCTTGAAATTGAGTTCTAGGAAAGTATCAATAACTATTATTATTCTAAAATACATGAAGATTATCTTCTAGTATATATTTAACTAATAATAGTTTGATTAATTTTTTAAATAAACTACAATCCTTCGAACCTACTATTACAATATAGAATCCTTAAATAATAATATCATTGAAAATGATTGAATTATATTAATTATCTAAAATTCCTTTTCCATTTAACTTACTAATATATTATTAAGCACAATTAATAGTAGTTACATTGTAGTATTTTAACTATTTGATTTACTCTTTAAAATATGTAAATCTAGAGCTCTAGTTGCAATACTACTTTAATATATTATATTTACTCTAGATATTGAATTAATTCTAAATTTAGAAACTAGTTGTGCAATATAAGTCAAATTGATGAATTTGATAACTAACCATTTTGGTTTTTCCATTGAAAATAAGTTAATACTAATTTTACTTATTTGGTGACACTTACCCTTCCTAATTACCTAATGGTATCTCACCTTGGAAAAAATTATACTAAGTGAATATACACTAACTATTCTTTTTCTATTTACCCTTAAAAATCATTTTTGAAATATAAAATTAATTGAACATATTCCTTGAAAATATTTATTACCAATTACTATGAAATAAATTTAACTAAATAAATTAACATTATTTATCTTTAATATATTAATAGTAATTAACTTCTAATATAGCACTCACAAAGTAATTATAAAATAATACTTAAAAATTACATAAACTAAAACATTTCTAAATATCTAAAATTACAAATCTTCTTTGAGAAATAAATTATCTTTAAAGATATATTTAATCTAACACTAATTAAATTTTAAATATAAACCAATTCTATTTCTAATATACCTTTGCAAAATAAATGATTTGAGACTAACTAATTTTGCAAAATATGTATTATTTTTGAAATATCAATTGCCTTTATATTTTAAATAAAATTAACACTGTTGTACAACACTATGTTTGAAAATAAGCTCTAATAAATTATTTTGAATTTAAATGATAATCATGAACAATGAATCTAATTATGTTATCTTATTAAAAAAATTAAAATTCAATATGATTAATCATGAATTTGTGAAGAAAATCAAAACTCTAAAAGATTCTTTAAATAGATTTTGAAACTTCTAATTGTTTAATAAACAATTATATACTAAACCTACTAATCTAAAATTTTGTGCGGAAAATAAATAATTAGATCAATAAATCAAGAGGCTTCTAGTTTAGTTGTTGTTCAACTTTCATTAAGGAAAAAAAAAAAAAACCATAAAAGAAAGCTTTCTAATTTATTTCTTTTAGATGAAACTTCCATTAAAAATGATTTGACAAGTTTGTAAGGAAATCAAAGTATTTGATTATAGAAATATTTTTTTGAATTTCTATTTTAATAATTGAGTTAAAGCTTTAAGAAACGAACTAAGTTTATAATTATATTCTTTTTTTTTGGAATGAAGTAAAGAATAAAAAATAGACACATCTAATTGGGGTATGTGTAGGATCATCATAGAAAAAGCATGCTCTTAAGTGGTGAAAAATTTAGAAAAATCAGAGTTAGGCAACTTGACGTAAAATTTAAATAAGTTATCTATATTATTTCAAAAATATGTAAGAATAGAATCTGTAGAAAATTGAATGTAGTTTCTAAACTACTAGGATTTAAAAAAAAAAAAGTCTCTATTTTGTGAAAATTTGAAATTTCAATGCAGTAGTACTTAAATTTTAGGGAAAAAATAAGTAGGTGTGTTTCTGACCACCCTAACCACAATAAAATGATAATTTTTTATAATATTTTAGATATAAGAGGACTCCATGTCCCGATGTGATGCATATTTTTTGTAATTTTTTTCCAAAAAAAAAAATAATTATAATTTTTTTATTACAAATTTTAAAAATAATAAAAACTCATATGTCTGACCACCTTAACTGTAATACCCCCATGTTACTGATATTCTTTGCTACTATTTGTTACTCATATGTGTTAGTGTGATATTGGTTTGTGTTGGTGATTAGTTCACCGAATTGGTGTGTGGGGATACCTCCCGTATTAGGGAATATTATTTTCTTTTGTTTACCGGCTTCTAGGAGTAAGCCAAATTTATGGGAGGGAGGATGTAATACCCCTCCTATTACTGTTTAGATTTGTCTTTCTATGTTTTGATTTGGTACTTTGTTACTATGATGAAACTGTTATTGTTTGGTTTGGTTAGTAGACTTTGTTGTTTATGCTTATACATTTGAGGACATGGTTATTGATATGATATTGTGGTTGGTGATATTAGTTTTATTTCAGTAACATTGCGATGCATTAAATTAGTAAACTATGTTATGATGTGATTTGTTAGTTTAGAAATGTACTCTCATCATTTATATTATAATTGTTAGAATAGATGTGATGAAAAGATAGGGTAGCATCACTCATTCGTGAGTGCTATGCTATGCTGCAATTCCTTCTCACAATGTAATGATTTGATTATATATATATATATATGTACATGTACATGACCTTGTTTGGATGTAGGGATTGCAGGTACATAGTCTCGATTCCACCTGCTTCGGTAGGATAGGGCGAGCACCAATAACCCAACGAAAAAATGTTGAAACAGAGATGACTTGGAAGTCATCCTGTCCCATGTTGTCAAACCATCCCAATTGAATGGTATTGTGTGTTGTGTTGCATTTCGATAATTTATTACTGTGTTTTGTGTAGTGTCCTGTTCATATGTTATTTACGTTGGTATTTTATAAGTTGTGTAACACCCCTTCATTTTGTTATTTTGATCGAACAGTGTTCGCTATGTATATTTTGCCTTGTCAGCATGTTGGTTATAAACTTGGTTACTTTTGATCACTAATTATTAAGCGATGTAAACACTATGTTTTGATGTGATGGTACTTTTATCAAATGATGTTATTATTTCATGTTATGGATTAAATTATCATGTATGTGAATTATTGCTGCTTCATGTTTTGATTTTGCAATTAATGGTTAGAGATGTCAGTTAGCGTTACTGTATTGGTGAAGGGGACGGGATCACATCACTCGCACGCGAGTGCCCTGTGATTCCGCGACTTCCACTTCACAGTGTGTTTTGATGTTTATATATATATATGAATGCATGTTCGACACTTGGGTTGTGTGCAGGATGCAGGTACCAGACATTGACTCCACCTGATTTCATAGGTCTGAGCATGTCCTTTATTCAACGGAAATGATTGGGAGATAGTAGCTTGTGTTTCTGTGTCATGACATCACCCTAGCCATAGTGGGTCGTCGGGTTGTCAGTTGGGTTAAGCTATTGGTCTTGTCATCTTGTCTCCCTTTGCATGCATGATTTAAATTTCCTTGTTAAACGGCGTTGCTTTTTTAATTTTATTGCCAAAAATGCATAATAGAGTGCTCATTGATTTATTAGTTGATTTAATGCAATTGGTAAATAATTTAACCAGGAATTAGATTTATTGTGGATTAAGTAAATTAAGTCCAAAGGTGTTAGCATTATTAAATGAAGAGACAAAAGAAAATGTATATATATTTCGAAGTTGTGTTGCATTCCTCTTGTAGGAAAATAAAATTTAAAAAAAAAATGAATGATGATTTATTTTAAATGCAATAGTTGGATTAAATTTTGGGTAATAAAATAAATTTAGCTAGCATGGTGGAATAAATGAAATTTGAATTTAAATGGGCTTATGCATTTAAAAAGGGAAAATATGATTATTTTATTGTTTTCAAAAAATGAAATATCCAAAAAATATCTAAGTTTACAATAACTTTGGTGGGTGGCCAAATTAGGGGTTTGATCTTTCTTTGGAGGCCATATGAAAATGCTTCTTTTTTTTGAATTATCTTTTTTAAAATTTAAAAATTGGAGAGAGAGGAGGAGGAAAACTTGAAGAATGCTTGGAGAAAAATTGTGAAGAGGAATTTGGAAAAAGCTTGGTGGTGGAGAAAATTTGGAAGAGCACAATCTCCATTGAAGAACTCTTCAAAAACTTGGAGAAAACAAAAGGTACCATGATTTCTTTCTCTTCCTCATGCAATTTTTGTTGGTTTAAAACAATTTTTGTTTGAAATGGCTCAAAACAGTTTCAAAAGAAAATAAACTTTGCATTTCAAAAAAAACCATCATAGAAACATAATTCAAACTTGAAAATGGGAGTTTTGAAAATTTGTTTTGTTTTGAAAACAATTTGAACCAGAATTATCTTCAAGCTGTCAATGGGAAATCTGGAAACAATTTTGAAAGTTTCATTGAGGTTTTATAAAAATTTTGGGTTGGGGAAAATCCCTTTTCAACTTAGATGAAATTTCAAAAAAAAATTGTGTCAAATTTGGAGGTTTCCATGGAGTCTTATTTTGTTTCTCGAAATTTTGTATTGCCAATCTGGGTAGTTAAAAAAAAAAACTTTTACAGTCTTTTCATGACTGTGTGTATATAAATAATGGCCCATATATGCACATATATGTATATTGTTGCTAATATATTTATATATATGCATATATGGCATCCAAATGTTTTAAATTTCTTTTAAATTTATTTACCAAAACTGACTGGTAAAAAAATAAATTTCTGTGTTTTAAACGAAATCCTATGTCCGCGATTTTAATAAAAAGAAGGGCGTCATTTTTTTTTGAGGGGTATGAAACCCTGCGTGGCAGCCCCGGCCGTCGCCCCCAGGAGGGAGGCATAGCCAGTGAAGGCAGCACCCCTGCCTTCCCTGGCAGCGCCCCCCCCCCTATGCAGGGAGGCCGCGGCTGCAGGGGAGACGCAGGTCTCCCCTGCCGTGGTTTCCCCGGGCGGCGTGGCGAGCTCGGCGTTAACCCTTAGGGTTTATTTGTTTGTTTATAAATTTGTTTAGTTATATGTTATATTTTATTTGTATTTAGTATTTATATTTTATAATGTATATTATATTATATATATTTTTTATAATATATATATTATATTATATATATATATTATAATATAGGTTATCATATATATATACTATAACATTTTCTTAATAGTTTAAAAGTTTTGTTTTTATGAATTTGGGAAGTAATTTATTTATATATATATCTACTTAATATATATATATATATATGTGTGTGTATCGTGTTTTGTCTATGTATTAAAGGGTGAGGTAAATTTTCTTTTAGTCGAAATTAATTATCAATTATATAGATGTTTTAGAGGATATATATATATATAATTGATGAGTGTGTGTTTTTTTTTTAGATGATTTATTTCTTTAAGTTGGAAAAGCAATTAAATTTGATATGAGATATTCGTAAAAGGGTCAAACCGGAAACTAGATTTAGGAAATGGTGGCTTAACGTAGAATGATTGACTTAATTTATCATATGTATTGTGTCAACACGAATCATACAAATTTTCGTACTTTTACGTGATATGCAAGAACATAGTTGTTTTAAGTTGTTTAAATGCATTGATGTAACGAATGATTGGATTTACGAAATCCAAAGGTAGGTTACCTTATATTGTTTGCATACTTCTTTCATCGTGGGGTGCTTATTCTTGTTGGATTTTGAGTCAAACCTCGTAAGTCTTCTAGATTGAATCATCTTTTATGTGTCTTGAGGTCAGTAGTATGTCAATCAACCTCGTTGCCATGGGTAATGCGTACTTGAGTTCTGCATGTTATTCGATTACCTTGGGCGGGATAGGTTGACCTTAAGCCGTGTTTAGGGATTCATTATCCCTAGGTTTCACTTGAGTACCTTTTGTGGTGGCTTAGTTCCATGTGTTGTCTTAGAGAAGTGGCTTGCATTGGGGGCCAACACACAAAGTGGTGCCAGGAGATCTCAATGTAAGTTGGTTAATTCAGTGATAACGTAAACCAATTAATTAGCATAGGAGGTAGCAACATTTAAAAAGATTAAGTTTGCCTTGCTCATGGACGCAAGTGCTAGCATAAGCTTGGTATGAGACGAGAAGGCCTGGAATGGCAAGATCGTTATCTTGTCCCTTTGAAAGATAACTGATTCCGCATTGATTTGCATGTGGGGCCGGGAGTCGTTAGAGGTTACCAGGATATCCCGAGATGGGGGCCGGGACCTAGGAAGACTTGCCAGGATATCCCATGCGACATTGTGATGACACTTCTCCTAAGTCAGCATTATGTTTTAATCGTGGTGTGTTCATGTATTTAGAATATGGAAGTATTGATACCGTTATGTCATGTGCTGTCATGTTCCTATCATTTTCTAGTTGAGTCATGTTGCCAATGAGTATAGGTTGTTGTTCTTGATCTGAAACCCTTGTTACTATCTCTTAGCACGGGGGGTGAGCCTTCGGGTATCACATGGTTGGGTGGAACGTGCACCATACTCCGTTGTGTCGGCATTATCTTTTGTGGGCGAGGCTTTCATGTTGGAGAGCTCGTGAGATTCTAGTTGCTACCTTGGTCTCATTTATGTTAATGCTTTGCATTTTATTTACCCTCATTTTATCGAGGGAATTGTAATAAACAATTATGTCATTGATTTGCCTCATTCTGGGAATGAGAGATGTAAATGTAATTATATCGCTTTTGTCTTGGAACCGAGAAGAATCTCTCGGTCTAAATGGAAATCTCATGTATGGAATGTATGTGCTTACATTAGATTAAGTGAATATTGTTATTTTTTCATTTCATGTATGTTGTTTTAATTTGTAAATTAGTTAATCTTTGTCTCGCAACCTTAGGGGTTTGTTGGCATTATGTTGTTATCATGCTTGTAATTGTTTTTTTTTTTTTTAAAAGTTTGTGTAGTGAAATTTGGTTGTAGTTTGCAACTTCCCCTAGGGTTGCGTGGCGGGGGGCATTACACATGGTATCAGAGCCTAGGTTTAAACACTGGGTACTCTGGGATTATAATGAGCCCATTAAGCTTTTAGGTGTGTGGATTTTATTGTGTATTGTTCTTAATACCTTTTTGGTGTCTGTTTAGGATAATGCCTCCCAGACATGGAAGAGGAGATGGTCGTAGACATGGCCGTTTAGGCGGTTGCATTGAGGAATAGCAAGACCCACCTCCACATGTTCCACTTGTTTCTGACCATGAGGAGCAACAGGCTTCTCAGAATATTTAGGGGGACGGCAATCAGAATATGGATCCACCCAGGATCGAAGATGCTCAGTTGCATCAGTTGTTAGAGGAGACCCTTGCACGCCTTGGGCCTAGGCAGAAGGTAGAGCCAGTGGTGGTTAGAGAGAGAGAGGTACCAGTTCACTCTGATTCAGAGGTAGCAGCCCATATGAGGGATTTTCTTAGAGCATGACCACCTACTTTCGATGGATAAGGCAGTGGTTTGGAGGCAGAGACATGGCTCATTGACTTGACTAGGTGCTTTGCTATGCACCCATATGGGAGCAACACTCGAGCTAGGTGCGCTATCATGCACCTGAGGGGATTTGCCTCCACTTGGTGGAGATTAGAGGAGTAGAAGCTCCATTTGGACATTGGTATAGTTTCTTGGGAGTTGTTCCTAAAGTGGTTTCGGGCTAGATTCCTTTCCGAGCATTGGAGGCAGCGTCGAGGGGATGAGTTCCACACCCTTCGACAGATGACTATGTCAGTAGAGATGTATGAGCGTCGTTTCTACGAGCTCAAATAGTATGTAGGCATAGGTGATGATGAGGGCATGTTGGTACAGCATTTTCTCAGGGGCTTAAATGCCCATATCAGTGGTGGAGTGCGGGTTTTCGAACCCAGGACCATGGAGGTGGCGGTCGATAAGGCCAGGCTCATTGAGGAGAACTTGGCGATGGCCTTAGGTGGTAATGTAGGAGTGCAGGTGGGCAGTGGTTCAGCAGCTGGGACTAGTGCTCGAGGGGGTCAGCCTCAGGGAGGTGCACCTTCTAGAGTTCAGCAGAGTCCATCTCAGGGTGGTCAGCAGTAGCAGGGTTCCCAGGGGAAACGGAAGGGTTTCTAGCAAAGGCAGGGGGACAGGAATTGGAGGCGCATGAGATGCTTCAACTCTGAGCTGTCAGCGCAGAGTTCTCATTCTTCTTTCAGAGGTAGTGCACAGCAGTCTAGCGCACCACCTGCAGGCAGGGGCTTCGGTAGAGGCA
Organism: Sequoia sempervirens; assembly: GCA_007258455.2. Taxonomy (NCBI): domain Eukaryota; kingdom Viridiplantae; phylum Streptophyta; class Pinopsida; order Cupressales; family Cupressaceae; genus Sequoia; species Sequoia sempervirens. The sequence goes on along the minus strand of VDFB02116371.1, from coordinate 33,547 downwards.
CTGGATGTTTTACGTGTGGCCAACAGGGTCACATAGCGAGGATGTGTCCCAACAAGGGCGCATCGGGTTATTCTCAGGGACCAGTGGCATCAGAGCTGACTGTAGGTGATGCAGGTCGTGGGCATTGAGTATTCGCAGCGGTTGACAACCGCCAGGTAGAGCACCAGGGTACAAATGTTGAGGCCTATGGTATGTTGGGGGGTAACCCCGTTTCTATTCTATTTGATTCTGGAGCATCTGATTCCTTTGTTTCTTCATCAGTTGTGGTGCGATGTAGACTGGATGTGGTAAAGCAAGTCGATAGGTGGTAGGTGGAGTTAGCTTCGGGTGCAAAAGTTGCATCCCTTTCCCTTGTGCCAGAGTGTAGATTAGAGGTTGGACCTCTCCAGACTACCTTGGACCTTCGTGTTATTCCATTGGGTTCTTATGACGTTGTCATAGGAATGGATTGGCTAGAGGCTCATAGTGCAGTCATTGATTGTCAACGTAAGTTGATTAGATGCATTAGGACATCTGGTAGAGAGATAGAGGTAGTGGGGGTTCAGCGGCCGATCTCCTTGAGGATCATCTCAGCTATGCAGTTGAGAAGGTGTTTGCGGTAGGGTTGCCAATTGTTCGCTGTTACCATGGATGATTTGGATCTAGGAGGTGGAGAAGAGAAGGTTTCTCTTGATAGTCACCCCATCCTTCAGGAGTTTTCTGATGTCTTTCCAGACGAGATTCCAGGGATGCCAGGGATGCCCCCTCAGAGGGACATTAACTTCAAGATAGACTTAGTACCTGGATCGGAGCCCATTTCATGAGCTCCCTATCACATGACTACCCAGGAGCTGAAAGAGCTTCGGTTGCAGCTTGAGGAATTGCTAGAGAAGGGTTTTATTCGCCCTAGTGTTTCTCCATGGGGAGCACCTGTCATCTTCGTAAAGAAGAAAGATAGTTCACTTCGGTTATGCATTGATTACCGATAGCTGAACAAAGTGACCATCAGAAATCGGTATCCTCTTCCTAGGATTGACAATCTATTCGATTAGATCAAGGGTGCTACCATCTTTTCGAAGATTGACCTCAAGTCAGGATATCATCAGCTTTGAATTTTTGAGTCAAATATTCATAAGACCGCATTCTGAATGCGGTATGGTCACTATGAGTTCATGGTTGTGCCATTTGGTTTGACGAATGCACCCTCAGTGTTCATGAGTCTTATGAATGGGGTATTTCGTACATACCTTGACAGGTTTGTTCTTGTGTTCCTAGATGATATTTTGGTATACTCTAGAATAATGGAGGAACATGAGGAGCACTTGCGACACGTATTGCAGTGTTTGCGAGATAATCAGTTGTATGCTAACTTGTCGAAGTGTGAATTCTTTAGGACTGAGGTCCAATACCTTGGTCATGTGATCTCTGGGGAGGGTATTTTAGTGGATCCTACAAAGATCCAAGTGATCTTAGATTGGCCTGCGCCCACGAATGTGGCTAAGATACGTAGCTTCATGGGGCTAGCACGTTATTACAGGCGCTTTGTGCAGGACTTTTCGAGGGTAGGGCATCCTATCACCTCCCTTCAGAGGAAAGGAAAGAGGTTTGAGTGGTCTGAAAAGTGCGAGACCGCCTTTCAGTGTCTTAAGGGGAAGTTGACCAGTGCACCTATACTTGCGATACCGGATCCTATTGGGGACTTTGTTGTTTGTACGAATGCATCCTTGGAGGGATTAGGTGCAGTATTGATGCAGGAGGGTCGCGTCATTGCATATGAGTCACGAAAGCTCAAGGATCATGAGCTAAACTATCCTACCCATGATCTTGAGTTGGCAGCAGTGGTCCATGCATTGACGAGATGGAGGCACTTTCTGCTTGGGCATAGGTTTGAGCTGCATAGTGATCATAGGAGCCTTCAGTATATCTTCACGCAACCTAACCTTAATGCTAGGCAAAGGCGATGGATGGAGTTTCTCTGTGAATATGACTTCGAGGTGAAGTATATCCAAGGGAAGGAGAATGTGGTTGCAGATGCCCTCAGTAGACGAAGGCATGAGATATCTGAGTTGACTCTTATTGTTGATTTGCGGAGTCAGATTCTCTCTGCCCTTCCAGCCGACAGTTGGTATCAGGATGTTAGATCGGTTATAGAGGCAGGAAGACCCCTTGAGGGTAGATATTTAGGATACTCTCTAGATGCTGATGAGATATTGAGACACACGGGACGCATATACGTTCCCCCATCATGTGAGCTTCGTGCTTTGGTCATGACGGAAGCACATCGTGCACCTTATTCAGCCCATCCAGGGGTGAAGAAGATGTATGCAGATTTGTGCCAGTTATATTTTTGGCGAGGGATGAAGCGAGACATTGCAGATTTTGTGTTGAGATGTCTTGAGTGTCAGCGGGTAAAGGCCGAACACCAACACCCAGTAGGGCTTTTGCAGTCACATTTAGTACCAGAATGGAAATGGGATATAATCTCATTGGATTTCATTGTTGGGTTACCTAACTCTTCGAGACGTCATGATGCAATTATGGTTATAGTGGATAGGTTGACGAAGGTAGCAAACTTCTCACCTATGCATTCTTCTTATACCGCATCATCCGTAGCTAGAGTGTTCATGGAGGATATAGTGAGGTTGCATGGTATTCCATGTCAGATTATCTCTGACAAGGATCCAATGTTCACCTCAGCTCTTTGGACGTCATTACAGCATGCAATGGGAACACAGTTGAACTTCAGTTCAGCTTACCACCCAGAGACAGATGGACAGACTAAGAGGGTCAATCAGATCCTCGAAGACATGTTGCATATGTATGTAATGGACCAATAGACACGATGGGAGGAATATCTCTATTTGGTAGAGTTTGCCTACAATAATGGCTTTCAGAGTTCTATCGGTATGGCTCCATTCCAGGCATTGTATGGGCGACCATGTCGCACTCCCTTGAGTTGGGATTGGCTAGAGGACAGAGTAACTTTGGGCCCTAAGATGTTGCATGATATGGAGCAGCAGGTGGATAGGATTAGAGAGCACTTGGTGGCAGCTCAGGATAGGCAGAAGAAGTATGCGGATGTGCATAGAGTGGATCATCAGTTTTCCGTAGGTGATAGAGTCTTCTTGCGTGTGTGCCCACAAAAGAGTCCAATCCGTTATGGAAAGGGCTCTAAGTTGGCACCTCGCTTTGTTGGACCCTTTGAGATTCTCGAGAAGATTGGTCCTGTTGCTTACTGTCTTGCTTTACCGCCCAGTCTCTTGCATGTGCACGACGTATTTCATGTATTAATTCTTCGATCGTACCATCCAAATATTTCTCATGTCCTTGATTGGAATGCTTTGCAGGTAGAGGACGGGCAGCTGGCTTTAGAACCCGTGGCCGTGGTCGAGCGCAGAATGCTCGCTCTTCGAGGGCGAGATATTGATCAGGTTAGGATCCAGTGGGATCCTAGGGATGACTCATCATCCACTTGGGAGGATGCAGCTAGGATGAGGGAACTTTATCCCTATTTGTTCGCAGGCTTCCAGGAGTAAGCCTGACCCTAGGGGGGAGGATGTAACACCCCTTCATTTTGTTATTTTGATCGAACAGTGTTCGCTATGTATATTTTGCCTTGTCAGCATGTTGGTTATAAACTTGGTTACTTTTGATCACTAATTATTAAGCGATGTAAACATTATGTTTTGATGTGATGGTACTTTTATCAGATGATGTTATTATTTCATGTTATGGATTAAATTATCATGTATGTGAATTATTGCTGCTTCATGTTTTGATTTTGCAATTAATGGTTAGAGATGTCAGTTAGCGTTATTGTATTGGTGAAGGGGACGGGATCACATCACTCGCACGCGAGTGCCCTGTGATTCCGCTACTTCCTCTTCACAGTGTGTTTTGATGTTTATATATATATATATATGAATGCATGTTCGACACTCGGGTTGTGTGCAGGATGCAGGTACCGGACATTGACTCCACCTGATTTCACAGGTCTGAGCATGTCCCTTGTTCAACGGAAATGATTGGGAGATAGTAGCTTGGGTTTCTGTGTCGTGACATCACCCTAGCCATAGTGGGTCATCAGGTTGTCAGTTGGGTTAAGCTATTGGTCTTGTCATCTTGTCTCCCTTTGCATGCATGATTTAAATTTCCTTGTTAAACGGCGTTGCTTTATTTAATTTTATTGCCAAAAATGCATAATAGAGTGCTCATTGATTTATTAGTTGATTTAATGCAATTGGTAAATAATTTAACCGGGAATTAGATTTATTATGGATTAAGTAAATTAAGTCCAAAGGTGTTAGCATTATTAAATGAAGAGACAAAAGAAAATGTATATATATTTCGAAGTTGTGTTGCATTCCTCTTGTAGGAAAATAAAATTTAGAAAAAAAAATTTAAAAAAATAAATTGAATGATGATTTATTTTAAATGCAATAGTTGGATTAAATTTTGGGTAATAAAATAAATTTAGCTAGCATGGTGGAATAAATGAAATTTGAATTTCAATGGGCTTATGCATTTAAAAAGGGAAAATATGATTGTTTTATTGTTTTCAAAAAATGAAATGTCCAAAAAATATCTAAGTTTACAATAACTTTGGTGGGTGGCCAAATTAGGGGTTTGATCTTTCTTTGGAGGCCATAAGGAAAATGCTTGGTTTTTTTTGAATGATCTTTTTTTTTAAATTTGGAAATTTGAGAGAGAGGAAGAGGAAAAACTTGGAGAATTTTTGGAAAAGAATTGTTGAGGAGGATTTGGAAAAGCTTGGTGGTGGAAAAGATTGGGAAGAGCACAATCTCCATTAAAGGGTTCTTCAAAAAGCTAGGAGAAAACAAAAGGTTTCTATTTTTTCCCTTCTCTATGCAATTTTTATTTCAAAAAATCTGGTTTGTAAATGGCTAAAATGTGGATTTGGATAATTCCAACTTTAAGATTTTAAACCCCTCATAGCTTCATAATTCAAACTTGAAAATGGGAGTTTAGAAAATTTGTGTTTGAAAACAATTTGAACCAAAATTATCCTCAAGCTGTTAATGGGAAATCTGGAAACAAATTTGAAAGATTCATTGAGGTTTTATAAAAATTTTGGGTTGGGGAAAATCCCTTTTCAACTTAGATGAAATTTCAAAAAAAAATTTGTGTCAAATTTGGAGGTTTCCATGGAGTCTTATTTTGTTTCTCGGAAATTTTGTATTGCCAATCTGGGTAGTTAAAAAAAAAAAAACTTTTACAGTCTTTTCATGACTGTGTGTATATAAATAATGGCCCATATATGCACATATATGTATATTGTTGCTAATATATTTATATATATGCATATATGGCATCCAAATGTTTTAAATTAGTTTTAAATTTATCTACCAAAACCGACTGGTAAAAAAATAAATTTCTGTGTTTTAAACGAAATCCTGTGTCCGCGGTTTTAATAAAAAGAAGGGCGTCATTTTTTTTTGAGGGGTATGAAACCCTTGCGCGGTAGCCCCGACCATTGCCCCCAGGAGGGAGGCGCAGCCAGTGAAGGCAGCGCCGCTGCCTTCCCTGGAAGCGCCGCCCCCCTGTGCAGGGAGGCCACGGCTACAGGGGAGACGCAGGTCTCCACTGCCGCAGTTTCCCCGGGCGGTGTGGCGAGCTCGGCGTTAACCCTTAGGGTTTATTTGTTTGTTTATAAATTTGTTTAGTTATATGTTGTATTTTATTTGTATTTAGTATTTATATTTTATAATGTATATTATATTATATATATATTTTATAATATATATATTATATTATATATATATATATATTATAATATAGGTTATCATATATATATACTATAACATTTTCTTAATAGTTTAAAAGTTTTGTTTTTATGAATTTGGGAAATAATTTATTTATATATATATATATATACATATGTGTGTATCGTGTTTTGCCTATGTATTAAAGGGTGAGGTAAATTTTATTTTAGTTGAAATTAATTATCAATTATATAGATGTTTTAGAGGATATATATATATATAATTGATGAGTGTGTGTGTTTTCTTTTTTAGATGATTTATTTCTTTAAAGTGGAAAAGCAATTAAATTTGATATGAGATATTCGTAAAAGGGTCAAACCGGAAACTAGATATAGGAAATGGTGGCTTAACGTAGAATGATTGACTTAATTTATCATATGTATTGTGTCAACACGAATCATACGAATTTTCATACTTTTACGTGATATGCAAGAACATAGTTGTTTTAAGTTGTTTAAATGCACTAATGTAACGAATGATTGGATTTACGAAATCTGAAGGTAGGTTACCTTATATTGTTTGAATACTTCTTTCATCGTGGGGTGCTTATTCTTGTTGGATTTTGAGTCAAACCTCGTAAGTCTTCTAGATTGAATCGTCCTTTATGTGTCTTGAGGTCAGTAGTATGTCAATCAACCTCGTTGCCATGGGTAGTGCGTACTTGAGTTTTGCATGTTATCCGATTACCTTGGGCGGGATAGGTTGACCTTAAGCCATGTTTAGGGATTCATTATCCCTAGGTTTCACTTGAGTACATTTTGTGGTGGCTTAGTTCCACGTGTTGTCTTAGAGAAGTGGCTTGCATTGGGGGCCGGCACACAAAATGGTGCCAGGAGATCTCAATGTAAGTTGGTTAATTCAGTGATAACTTAAACCAATTAATTAGCATAGGAGGTAGCAACATTTAAAAAGATTAAGTTTGCCTCGCTCATGGACGCAAGTGCTAGCATAGGCTTGGTATGAGACGAGAAGGCCTGGAATGGCAAGATCGTTATCTTGTCCCTTCAAAAGATAACTGATTCCACATTGATTTGCATGTGGGGCCGGGAGTCATTAGAGGTTACCAGGATATCCCGAGATGGGGGCCGGAACCTAGGAAGACTTGCCAGGATATCCCATGTGACATTGTGATGACACTTCTCCTAAGTCAGCATTATGTTGTAATCGTGGTGTGTTCATGTATTTAGAATATGGAAGTATTGATACCGTTATGTCATGTGCTGTCATGTTCCTATCATTTTCTAGTTGAGTCATGTTGCCCATGAGTATAGGTTGTTGTTCTTAATCTGAAACCCTTGTTACTATCTCCTAGCATGGCGGGTGAGCCTTCGGGTATCACATGGTTGGGTGAAATGTGCACCATACTCCGTTGTGTTGGCATTATCTTTTGTGGGCGAGGCTTTCATGTTGGAGAGCTCATGAGATTCCAGTTGCTACCTTGGTCTCATTTATGTTAATGCTTTGCATTTTATTTACCCTCATTTTATCGAGGGAATTGTAATAAACAATTATGTCATTGATTTGCCTCATTCTGGGAATGAGAGATGTAAATGTAATTATATCGCTTTTATCTTGGAACCGAGAAGAATCTCTCGGTCTAAATGGAAATCTCATGTATGGAATGTATGTGCTTACATTAGATTAAGTGAATATTGTTATTTTTTCATTTCATGTATGTTGTTTTAATTTGTAAATTAGTTAATCTTTGTCTCGCAACCTTAGGGGTTTGTTGGCATTATGTTGTTATCATGCTTGTAATTGTTTTAAAAAAAAATAGAAAATTGTGTAGTGAAATTTGGTTGTAGTTTGCAACTTCCCCTAGGGTTGTGTTGCAGGGGGCATTACAAGTTGTGATTTATTTAATGAAAATGTGGTAATAATTGTTTATTATAATGTTAGATTAATTTGTATTTAAATATTTAAAAGTTTAGTGTAAAAGTCATGTGTTTTATTAAATGCTAATTAAATATTAAATTGTGTTTTGTTAATTTAATTAAATTATCTTGTTGAAGATAATTATAAAATAAATAAATTAAATGAATCAAATTATGTGCAATGCAAGTAAAGCTTGCATAAGCTGATTTAAAACAAAAAGTATTGAAGAATAGAAAAATAAATAAATAAAAGAATAGAAAAAGATGAAAGAACGAATGAGATTTGGGAGTTGACTAAAAAACTTGTTTTTAAAGAAATAATTTCTTTTATTTTGGATTTTTTAGAGCTTTTGGAAGAAAATGGTAATATATGTTATTTAATTGAAATTAGAGAGGGTTTTTCACACAGAGAGAGGAATATTGAGATAGAGGTTGCATAAAATAATTGTTCTGTACTTTTGAATCTTCTGATTTTATTTTTTGGAAAAGATATATCCATTATTTTGCTTGAAATATTTAGGAGAGAGTCTTCTGAATAAAGATTGGATTCGAATTTGAGCACAGTATTCTAGAGAGGAGATTTTGAAGCAAGAATGAGAAACTCTTCGTAGAGGTCATCGGGATCAAGCAAGCATCATCGGATTCTCAAATAAGCGTAGGACTCTAGGTTCCAATTGTTTTCTCCTTCAACTTTTTGTTTCAGAGAAAAATAAAATTTATTAAATATTATTTGTATGAGGAAAGAAAACACTTTGAATAGAAATTTATTGAAAGAGATTACACTAGTTTTCTAAAAGTTATTGGTTGTTTCAGTTTGTCAAACAAAATCTACATCGTCTGAAATGCCCAATTTGTCTATATTGAAAAGAAAGAAAATACTTTACTTTGTCTAGAACAAATGAATCTTGATTTTATAAACAATTATATATATATATATATATACATACATACATATATATATATATAATCAATATTCTTTAGAAAATGTTTTTTTTTACAAACACTTATATATATGCATGTAAGAATACATTTAATTCTGTCTTTTTGTACCTAGAATATTGTTTCAAATTGATATATATAAATTATATATATATGTATATATATACACAAATTTTGGGTGTATATTTATATATAAAATATATTTATGTATTTATATTTTGCATTAAAATTTATTTGAAAATTATTTTCTGAAATCAAAATAATGGCCGATTGTCATCGGCGTCTCTACCCTAGTGAACAACATATTTTATTTTTATAAAAAAAATATATATATATATATATATTTTAAAAAAATTATTAGGGAGAGTTAGGACACCCAAAGCTGTACCCTCCTCCCTATACCCCCCTGTCGTGGCTGACAGACTATCGCACAGTAGTCTTGAGGATAGCTGTGCGCGGAAGTCTTGACTGCTATGCATAGCAGTCCCCAAGATTGTTGTGCGTAGTCCTTGCAGGGAGTGTCGTGTGCAGTCCTTTCAAGGACTGCGACGACAGGGGCACTGCGTGGGTTTATTTAATTTTAATTTTAATTTTATTTAAATTTTATTTTATTTTTTTATATGTAGTTTTATATATATATATATGTTTAATTATATATATATATATATAAATATGTGATTAATCATAATATAGGTTATAATGTTTCCTTTTAAATATTCAATGATTAAATTATGAAATTAAATAGATTTTTTTAAAAGAAAGCAATGTAATAATTATGTTAGATTATTGTTGAATTTTGTATCGAGATAGACCAAATTGGAGATTGTAATTACAAACAAACTAGGCATTTATTGGAGATTGTTGCTTAATTTTCTATTCTAGCTTTATTGTTTTGACTTTTATGTCGATGTGGGAACCGTATTGTAAATTGTGAAACCTTAGTCCTTCTAGATGCATGTTTTATCCTTGGATGTATATCCTCATATTTTGTGCTCTTAATGTTGTATGATTTTAAGTATTATTATTTGGAAGGGTTGTACGAGATTATGGTCATTGTGATTATGAGTTATCACAAGATGGATTTACCTCGCATGTCTTGTTTTGTGTTTTTTTCCTTATACTTGATGGTACAACTCTTGCCTTATTTTGGTTTCTATTAGGGGTCTTAGGGAGAGTGGCTCTTCATGGGTACCTACACATCGGAAGGAGGAAGAGCTTAGGATAACCCACATAAGAGTAGTATAATAAGTGATAACCTAAAAATAAAATTTAGGGGGATGGGTAGTAAAACACACAAGATAATAAACTTTGGATACCTCGTCTATGCATTAGGGCTATCATAGACTAATGATAGGCTGAGAAGGCCGTGTTCGGAAAAGTCGTAATCTCATCTTCATGAGAGGTTATTGACTCTGCATGAGCTACCCTGTGGTGTTGGCACCTCAAGTAGGAGGAAGAGCCAGGAGATCCATAGATGGGTGTCGGTGCCTCAAGTTGGAGGAAGGGCCATGAGATCCCATGAGAGCTATGCGATGACACTCTCCACTAGATACCCATTTGCTTTGTTGCTTATTGCCTTTGGAAATGTATTTTGGATGTTGTATCAGTAATTTTGGTTTTGTACTCTTATTGTTGATTCAGATTCTTGTGAAAATAATTTATGAATGTTCTTTGGTGACTTGTTTAATTGTTATTGCTTGGGTTAATTGTGATGAGTTTTCATAGCTTTATTTTATTATGTTGACTCACAAATGTTGTTGGTTATGTCATTGTAATCTCTAAGTTTGTATTTGAGTTTGTACTTTATTGTTCTCTTGGAGTCGGTTTTGACATTCATGGTCGGGATCTCTTCCTTGTCACCTCTGAGCATGGTGGGTGAGTTATTTATAACTCATATGGTTGGGTGGAACGTGCTCCACACCCGTTGGGTTCCCCATCAACATTCGTTATTCACAACATACCTTCAGTTGGAGTTTGTTCCAGTGGATCACTTTTAATTTTGATATTATTGTACTTTGTATCATCCCACATGTATGGAAAATTTGTTGTAACTCATAATTGAAAACATGTAATTATATGTTTAAACAATGATGTAATAGTTAGGATCCTTTGTAACATTATTGTAAATGATTCTATATGATTGTAATATGGGATGTAGTGATACTTTCACTCCTGGTGTATGGATGTACTTTTATTAATGATTATTGTAATATAATTGGTTAAGTTGTTTAATAATTATCTTTTAATTTTGTTTTAGTTGTGTTGCAATGTGACCTCGCGTGCCCTAGATAATGTAACGTTAAGATGTTAATGTGCAATGTAAATGTAATTAATGTTTGAATGCATGTTTACTTTATGTTATTTAAAAAAAAAAAAATTGTTTGCAATGTTTGTTCTCTAGGGTTTGCACAACGGGTGTTACAATTTGGTATCAGAGCCAAGGTTTACAAATATTGGGGTCTTTAGGCAGTTGAGTCCATTAGGCAACCTTGCATTTGACTCTTGTGCTCACTTGTACCTTTATTTTGTGTGTTCTTACTTTATTTTCTTTAATGGATTCCAGGAGTAAGCCATGTCCTAGGGGGGAGGATGTAATACCCCCATGTTACTGATATTCTTTGCTACTACTTGTTACTCGTATGTGTTAGTGTGATATTGGTTTGTGTTGGTGATTAGTTCACCGAATTGGTGTGTGAGGAGGCCTCCCATATTAGGGAATCTTATTTTCTTTTGTTTACCGGCTTCTAGGAGTAAGCCAAATTTATGGGGGGGAGGATGTAATACCCCTCCTATTATCGTTTAGATTTTTTTTCTATGTTTTGATTTGGTACTTTGTTACTGTGATGAGATTGTTATTATTTGGTTTGGTTAGTAGACTTTGTTGTTTATGCTTATACATTTGAGGACATGGTTATTGATATGATATTGTGGTTGGTGATATTAGTTTGATTTCAGTAACATTACGATGCATTAAATTAGTAAATTATGCTATGATGTGATTTGTTAGTTTAGAAATGTACTCTCATCATTTATATTATAATTGTTAGAATAGATGTGATGAAAGGACATGGTAGCATCACTCGTTCGCGAGTGCCATGCTATGCTACAATTCCTTCTCACAATGTAATTATTTGATTATATATATATATGTGTGTGTATATATACAAAAATTTTGGGTGTATATATATATAATATATTTTTATGTATTTATATTTTGCATTAAAATTTATTTGAAAATTGTTTCCTGAAATTGAAATAATGGCCGAATGTCATCGGCATCCGTACCCTGGTGAAGGAAGGATTTTATTTTTATAAAAAAAGAAAAAATTAGAATAAAAAAAAAATTAAAAATTTTATTGGGGAGAGTTGGAAGGACGACCGAAGCCGTACCCTCCTCCCCGTACCCCTCTTCCACGGCTGATAGAATGCCGCATAGCAGTCTTGAGGACAGTTGTGTGCAGTCCCTGCAGCAACTACCATGTGTAGTCCTTGTAAGGATTGTGATGGCAGGGGCCCTGCGTGGGTTTATTTAATTTTAATTTAATTTTAATTTAATTTTTTTATATGTAGTTTTATAGATATATCTTTATATATATATATGTTTAATTATATATATATAAATATGTGATTAATCATAATATAGGTTATAATGTTTCCTTTTAAATATTCAATGATTAAATTGTGAAATTAAATGGATTTTTTCTAAAAGAAAGCAATGTAAGAATTATGTTAGATTATTGTTGAATTTTATATCGAGATAGACCAAATTGCAGATTGTAATTACAAACAAACTGGGCGTTTATTGGAGATTGTTGCTTAATTTTTTGTTCTAGCTTTATTGTTTTGACTTTTATATTGATGTGGGAACCCTATTGTAAATTGTGAAACCTTAGTCCTTCGAGAGGCGTGTTTTATCCTTGGAGGTATATCCTCGTATTTTGTGCTCATAATGTTGTATGATTTTAAGTATTATCATTTGGAAGGGTTGTACGAGATTATGGTCATTGTGATTATGAGTTATCGCGAGATGGATTTACCTCGCATGTCTTGTTTTGTGTTTTATGCCTTATACTTGATGGTACAAACCTTGCCTTATTTTGGTTTCTATTAGGGGTCTTAGGGAGAGTGGCTCTTTGTGGGGACCAACACGTCGGAAGGAGGAAGAGCTTAGGATAACCCACATAAGAGTAGTATAATAAGTGATAACCTAAAATTAGAATTTAGGGGGATGGGTAATAAAACACACAAGATAATAAACTTTGGATACCTCGTCTATGCATTAGGGCTATCATAGAGTAATGATAGACTAAGAAGGCCATGGTAAAAAAAGTCGTAATCTCGTCTTCATGAGAGGTTATTGACTCTGCATGAGCTACCCTATGGTGTCTGCACCTCAAGTAGGAGGAAGAGCCAGGAGATCAATAGATGGGTTTCGGTGCCTCAAGTTGGAGGAAGGGTCAGGAGATCCCATCAGAGCTATGCAATGACACTCTCCACTAGATACCCATTTGCTTTGTTGCTTATTGCCTCTGGAAATGTCTTTTGGATGTATCAGTTCTTTTGGTTTTGTACTCTTATTATTGATTCAGATTCTTGTGAAAATGATTTATGAATGTTCTTTGATGACTTGTTTAATTGTTTTTTCTTGGGTTAATTTTGATGAGTTTTCATAGCTTTATTTTATTATGTTGACTCGTGAATGTTGTTGGTTATGTCATTGTAATCTCTAAGTTTGTATTTGAGTTTGTACTTTATTGTTCTCTTGGAGTCAATTTTGACATTCATGGTTGGGATCTCTTCCTTGTCACCTCTGAGCACGGGGGGTGAGTTATTTATAACTCACATGGTTGGGTGGAACGTGCTCCACACCTGTTGGGTTCCCCATCAACATTTCTTGTTCGCAACATACCTTCAGTTGAAGTTTGTTCCAGTGGATCACTTGTAATTATGATATTATTGTACTTTGTATCATCCCACATGTATGGGAAATTTGTTGTAACTCATTATTGAGAACATGTAATTCTATGTTTAAATAATGATGTAATAGTTAGGATCCTTTGTAACATTATTGTAATGATTCTATATGATTTTAATATGGGATGTAGTGATACTTTCACTCCTGGTTTATGGATGTACTTTTATTAATGATTATTGTAATATAATTGGTTAAGTTGTTTAATAATTATCTTGTACTTTTGTTTTAGTTGTGTTGCGATGTGACCTCGCATGCCCCAGAGAATGTAATGTTAAGATGTTAATGTGCAATGTAAATGTAATTAATGTTTGGTTGCATGTTTACTTTATGTTATTTAAAAAAAAAATTATTTGCAATGTTTGTTCTCTGGGGTTTGCACGACGGGCGTTACATTAACTTGGTCAAAACTTCATGAAATTCATTTTTTTTCTTAATCCTATATTATGTGAAGTATAGAATGTGACACATGTTTCGGATTCAAAAAAATTGATATTGTTTGAAAGCTATAGATGTTTTTCAAATAGCCTATCAATTAGGACTTTAGTCATAATTTAAATAGAAAATGAATAATAATTATTTATTAAATTTAAAGTAAAGCATAATTTATATTGGTGGAAATCTGAGAATCTCCTTTAAAAACCCTTTTCATTTCATCAATTTTGGGTAAAAAAAAAGTCATCAGCCACATACCCTACACATAGCCATCATATCACCACTTTTTGGCCCATCATGATCCTACACATACCCATTGGCTAATGATAAGAGAAGTCTATTCCAAAGAACTAAAGAACTAAGTTGGGAATGAACAAAAGAACTAAATTTATAAATTGTATTCTCTATTTTAATAATTGGAGGCCCTTGGGAGATATATCTCAAGTGCTTGGAGGAGTGGCATGGTGGAGGAAGTGTAGATCACAAGCGAGCTTCCTGTTGTCACCCATTAGTAGTTTGAAGATGATACCATGCTAATGGGTAATTCTTAGCAGAGGGAGGTGAGGCACTTCAAGGAAATTTTGGAAAAATACTTAGCTTCTAGTCAAGAGGGCAGTTTAGTGAAATTAGAAGTATTCTTCTTCAACACACCTGCTCGGAGGGAGAATCAGATCTTAAGCATACTAAAATTTAAGAAAGGGAAGCTCCCTTGTAATTTCCTTGGTCTCCCTCTCGCCAAGGGGGTTAAATCTAGAAAATTTTGGGAGACCATCCTAGAGAAGGTTGCCGACAAGATCACCTCCTATAAATGCAAATGGTTATCATGGGTTGAGAACTTCACAAAACTTAAGTGATTTCCACTTTGTCGACATATTTGTCTTCATGTCTTCCTATGTTGGCAGGGGCATGTAAAGTACAAATGGGAAAAGATCCTAAGGGATAAATAGTTGGATGTAAATGAAAATAGCATTTTTACCTCTAGGTTTCTTCCACACATTTCTAGAATCTAGAATTTCATATCTAGTTGTAGAGACTTGTTTTTAAATTACTTAACCTAGAAAATTGGGGATAGTAGTGTCACCTCCTTTTGGGAAGACTCTTGGGAAGGATTCCCAAAATTGGCTAATAATATCAAGCTTGGGAATGTTAGGAAAATTACTAAGCAAGTATAGGGGGATAAGGTAAGAGATTACCTGGTAGTCAAAATTAAGGAGGGTTGTCCTACGTATCAGCGGTAGAGTGTGAGGGGACTTGGCCTTGAGCCTGGTGACATTGAAGCCTTTGAAGGCATGTTGGAAGTACACAATATTTGTTACAGAGTTGGCCTAGATACCTTAAGGTGGAGTGCTTCTCAAAATGAAGAGTATAATGTGAAAGAAGGATATAATAGACTCTCAACACCTCACTATGGGGAGGTGAAACTCCATAGAAATCTTTGTTGGAACAAGGTGTTTTTTCCAAAGGTTGGAATTTTCACTTGCATTGCATCCCAAGGGAAAGTGCTTACTGCTGACAAATTTTCCAAGATGGGGTTTTATGACCCTTCCAAATGTAGCTTTTGCCACAAAAATGAGGAAATTGGTGATCACTTATTTTTTAATTTCCCTACACACAAATTTGTTGGTAATGGATGGTAGCAAAATTGCAATGACATACTACTATGCCAAATAAACTCTTGGATGCACTTTTTGGTTGGTCAATTCTACACAAACAGCTGGTGTATAGTAGCTTATGGATAGCTAGCCCTTCTATACTAATTTTGGAAGTCTGGAAAGAAAGGAATAGACAAATTTTTCATAATAAAGATATGTCCTCTCAATTGTCACAGAACAGGATTGAAGCCTACCTAGTGGAATTAGTTAATGCTAGAGTTGGGGAGGCCGAATCTAGGAAGTGTACATTTTATAAATGGGATGCAAGGATGCATTGTAGTCTACATGGTTTGCTAGTTCCTCCTTTCATTGGGGAAGGTGGCTAAAAAATGAAAAAAATGAGGAAAGATATTCAATTATCACACCAGTTCCTGATTGGTACAAGTTAGTTGTTGAAGGGGCATCTCGTGGAAACCCTTACATCTCATGGGTCAGGTGTATTGTCAGGGATTGGAATGGGAGGTTCATTGGAAAATTGGAAGTGGATCTCCCAAATGGAACAAATAATTTAATATAAATGCAAGTTGTGATACTTGGTTTGATGTTGTGTCAGGAGTTGAAGCTAAAGAATCTAGCCATTGAAGGTGACTCCTCATTTATTTTCAATGCTCTTAGATCATGAAATATGATAAATTTGAAGTTGGTTGCCAGACTGGAAGTGGCTCTAGGCCTAATGGATAGTTTTGATTTGTTGTTTGTAACTCACATCCTTTGAGAAGGTAACTCTGAGGTGGATTTTCTATCGAATTTGAGGGTTGATGGTCATACTATAAAAGAGGTGGAAATTTAATTAAGGAACCAGTGGGAAGATGGGTGGGAACCTTTCCACATGTTTTGTTGTGGAAAGACTAGATTTCCTTCAATTAGTAGGCATGCAATCAATTCTGTTGATAGTCATACTTGGAAATGTTACTTAGACTCCATGCTTGTCATCTCAGTGATGGTGTTTTTTCTAGGGACTACCAACTAGATTGGGCAGTTTGGGATTGGCTTTGAAGACATGGATTTTAATTTTTTTTGCTAAATCTATCTATAGTATATGCACAATAATGAAATCATCATGCAATATACAAAGCTCACATTTGGGAGTTTGGGTTGTCATGTTAGCTAGCTTCGTTGGAATTTGATAATTTTCTTTATACATGCAAGCTGGTGATTTGATTGTGGTGATGGGATGACTCCTAGAAAATCATGGAAAATACATGCCCGATCCATAATGGTGTGAAAATACGACATTGCTCCAACCATTATTTATGGTTTTTTGAGGTTCACATTTCATTTATCACAACAAATTTTTTTCCATTTCTATGGTGAGGTGTGTGTAGGGTCATTCTACTATGTTGGGTATCCATGGAGGAGAGGTCAAAATTTATGATTAGAATGTATTTGGAAACCCTAACAAGTATTGGGGCTTCTACTCCAATTCAATTGATGAGTTTTGGTAGATAGATGGTGTTCTATGGGTCGATCATGGACCAAAACCTCAAGAGAATTCTAAATAAGTATGACATTCTCATTCTGGTCGTAGTGAAGATGATATGGGGGGAGAGATTTCTAGAGGATGTTGAGTCATATACGGTCAACACTAACATAATCTCTCAGTTCCTAACTTCAGTTTTAGAAATAAGGTTGGGAAAAAGGGAGGTTGAAGTATCGTTAAAGATCCTCTTCTATGTGGATCTATTGGTGGGGCTAGAGGCTACATTGTATGCAACATCCCTTGGAATGGGAATTCCTAGGTCATGGGATATGAGATTGCTTTATGTTCTAGGAGAGGTAATAAAATACTACCCCTTCTTATTGGATCTGAAAAGGATGGCACTAGTCGCTCACAAGGAACTAGTAGCAATGGGATTAGACTGTCTATTGCAGGTGCTAAAGCTTCCTCCTTCGCAACATGGATGTTGGGTCCCATATTTTAGAGATTTCACACATGAAAATGGCTTCCTGGAGGTGGATAGGTTTGTTGTGGGGTTTGGTTAAGGGATGTATTGGGTTGTGAATTATTTTTGGTATGTCTCAGTGGCTTGGTGTCAATCTAGGTATAGTCATTATAGTATTTAGTATTTCCTATGGAAAAGGTTAGGTAGTCTCTAGTTCAAAAAAGGAAAGGTGTGTGTCCCTACATAAATTTTATGGTTACAATATAGCATAAGGGTGGTCATTTTTTCAATTTCATTTTTAGTAGTTATGTCTAAAGGTCTTCTCTCTGGTTTGGATATGGTAGTTCAGAAAAATTTTCGATAAGGAGCTAGTTAACTCCTAGAAAAAAAGCACCTATGTACATACAAAAATTAACTCCTAGAAAAAAAGCACCTATGTATAGTTCAATAAGGAGCTAGTTAACTCCTAGAAAAAAAGAACCTATGTAAATACAAAAATGCATGAAAACATACATAACAACATACATGGTAACATACATAACATGAAGAGACCGCATAGAGCAGGGCCTACCAGACAGATGATAGAAGTGACAAAACCAACAATGGAAGGAAAAATCATGGCGAGGGAAGCGAGGAGGTGTCCTGTCATTGAATTACGCTGACATTTTTTGGCCTTGTGTGAGAATATTTGTTATGCATGAAAAGGGTGGTGATGTGATTAAGAAAAGTGGTTTAAATTGTAACAAGTATTGTTCTTGGAAAACACACTGTGCTTTGGGTTTTCTCATTCTACAGGTTGAAATCAAAATTTTGGAGAGCAAGGGCACATTGTAGGCAGGGGAGATGACCAATGACTTGAGTTGAGGGGTTTCTAACTAGCTATATGCAATGGTGAATGTTTTTACGTATTTTTTCATGCATTTTTTGTATCTATATAGGTGTGTTCTTGTTGTGGATTGTAGGTTTCTCGGTGTTTTGAGAAAATGGAATCTTAGAAAACATATGAATCTCTTCAAAATATTTTGTTATTAAAGCTGTAGGAATGTAATGAAATGCAGACCATTTTATAAACACCCATTGTCTCCAACAACCTTTTACACTGTGTATTCTACTTTTTCATTTTATAGGTTGAAACTGAAAGGTTGGAGAGTGGAGTTGCACATGAAAGGCTGGAGAGCAAGGGGAGAGTAAAAGAGTGAGTTGAGGGGTTTCTAATCATTTGGGTTCTTAGTTGTAAAGGGGTTTAAAGAATTATGAGGGTTTTGTTTGTAAATTATTTTCAAACTTTAAGTGGGTTGTGAGTTTTGTAAAAACTAGTGTTTTGCATCTTAGAATTTTATGAAAGAATATGAATGTCTTTACAATATTTTGTTATTTAGACCTTAGGAATGTAATGAAAGGAATTTTTTGATAAAAAACCATTGTTTTCCAAGAAGTATTAACATTTTGTTTCACCATTTTGAACAAATTTACTCATTATCGATGATAATGTCAAGAAATTGGTGTTCTTGCTATTTGTAATGCACACGTAAATATATAACCACAAGGGTTTTGGTATGTTGTGATGTGATTTGCAGTTTTATAAACACCAAGTGGTTTCTATTTCATTGCATTGTACATCTTTCAAACCGAAAGAATTACGTAACATTGCATAACTAATAAGTAGATGCTCATAGATAGATGACAAAATTTAAATTATAATATAGATTTTTTACCCTATATAATTTTCAATGGTAGGTTATGGTTTTTCTCACTTGATTAAGATTTAGAACTTGAATACCCCATCCCACTATAGAAGATCATACACACCTCCAAGCATATATAGATTCTAATCATGTAATGCCCCGCCACGCAACCCTAGGGGAAGTTGCAATTCACTAACCAAACACAATAATTTTTTTTTTGTGTTTAAGAACATTAACATACAATTTCACTATACTTTGCCAACATCCCCTAAGGCTACGAGGTTGATATTACTATAAACCTGCAAAACCACATACATGAAATGAATCATAACATCTAATTACTTAAGGAAATGAGAACGCATACATTCCATGCAAGATGATTTACATCAAAGAATATGAAATACCACTGGATTCCAATATTACAGTTTACAACATAATTACAACACTCATTCCCTAAATGAGATAAATCCAATAATCAAGATTACATATTACAAATTCCACCTCAAACACAATGAGGGGTAATAAATAAAATAACCAACTAAAAGGACAAGGAATGAGAAGAAACTGATTCCCACGATCTCTCCAAATGGAAATAATGACCACACAAAGAAGAAGAAGAACCAACGAATAAGATGCACGCCACCCGACCACGTGGAATCCAAAACATTCCACTCCCTCCGTGCTAGGAGATAGTATCAAGGAATTCCTACACAACACCATCTACCACTAGACACGGGCTAAACATATATGAACTGAAACAACTACAATCACAAGGTTACTTAACATCTACAAACACAATGCCACTTAACTATTACAATCACAATGCCATTTAATCACTATAGTCACAACATCACTTAACACGAGGTTACAATGCTTCCAGAGAACAATGATCATGTACATTGCACAATAACTGATTCATTGTCGACATAAGAAGAGTGTCATGCATAAATTTCCATGAGTTACCTTGGATCAACCTTCCTAGGCTACCAGACTCCCATCTTGGGTTACCCTGACTTGCCTCTACCGGCCGTTGGACCCTCACGCAAGACTATGCGTCCCATCTCATCTCGAGCCTTATTATTCACTTGCTTCACGAGAGAGGCATTCATTATCTTTATTAGTGTGTAAGATCCCCATTAATTCTTTTAAATTATCACTTAATTAAACTCTAGTGAGTTACCTTGGCACCCCTTTGTGTGTCGGACCCCCACAAAGAGCCACTCTCCTATCGACAACACAACCACAAAAGGAAACTAGATAACACAACCTCTCCAATCCAAGGAGGTAACAAAACAAGGAAACTCACTCCAAACACTGGAGGACAACAAGGTCAAAACCCTCTCCAAACACTAGAGGAAACCAAATACAAAAACCCACTCCAAACATTGGAGGAAACCAAATACAAAAAACACACTCCTTCCAAAGGAGGTACAAATCACATTACCCTCTCCTATTCCCAAGGAGGCACAAATCCCTGTTCATGAAAACCGAGTGATCCACATGGTGTAATTATGCACATTTTCCATGACACAACAAAGGTTGACTTTCATAAAGCCAACGCACAACAGGATACAAATTCCCTATCTGGAAGACTTCAAACAATGACTCTATACTCCCAACATCGAGCAAGAATGAATAAACATTAAAAGTATTTCAAGCAATTAAATAAACTAATGTTCAGATTTCCTAAATCCAGTCAATCACAGTATTCCTTCCTTACATTTATCTAATCAAAATTCTAAATTTCATTTGACGTCATTGCAATAAATCAAAGTCATTCATTTATCCTTAGTTTCACAACCAATTCATAATCAACAATCTATTAACTAACATCATTTGACTAAAATAAAACTTTCATTGATTCTCAATTTCACAACTATAACTATAATCAAAACACTTAAATAATAAAGTCATTCAACTAACATTTAAATCAATTTACTTACTCTAAATTTCCTATTATTTTCATATTGAGAAACATTTAAATAAATCAAGGCATTTATCTTATTCAATAAAACCTATTTCACAATAAAATTCATTATTCATTAAAATATATATAAATTCCATTAAAAATATCTATTTAATCAAATATTTCAATCCTCTTAATCAAGCTATTTAATTACACTCAAAAAATTATTATTTAAATAAATATTTTTTAAATATTATAATAATATTATATATATAATATATTATATATTATACATATAATATAATATATAAATATATTATTATATATTAATATTAATATAATATTAAATAATAATTATAAAATAAATCATAAAAAATGCAATCCAAAGTTTTGTTTGGAATGCCATGAAGCCCTAAAGGCTACGGCCTGTGTGAACTTCACACAGTCCGGGGCCGTTCTGGCCGCGGCCTGTGTGAAGCTTCACATAGTCTGTGGCTTACGGCTGAGGCCTGTGTGTAGTTCATACAACCTGTAGCCGTTCCGGCCACGGTCTGTGTGTTCTACACACAGTCTGTGGTCCTTCGACCATGGCCTATGTGGGGTTCACATAGTTCGTGGCCGCTAGGGCCGCGGCCTGTGTGGTGGCGGTGGGGTTTGACCTCCCACCCCACAGTAACAACAAAAATTTATATTTATATTTATTTTTATTTTTAAAAAAAAAACCCCTATGTCTATACATGGCGAAAATATAGGGTATATTCTGGGTTTAACCCAAAATCAAAAATTTTCAAATATAACAAATATATATATACCCAGATTTTGATTTCAAACTCAAATTGTGAAAATAATCCAAACCCATTTCATGAACAAAAATTATTTTCAAAAACAACAAAATAGGTTTCAAAATTTAAGTTTGAAATAGAGTTTTCGTTGATTTTCACCTTTTTTTGTTTGGAGTAAATTTCTTGTTTGGTTTCCATTTCAAATCTAACTACAAGTTTGCAAGTTTGAGAGCATTTCAATGTATTTTCATTGAATCTAAAACTATATTTACAATCATTTAAATTCCATTCAAGATGAAACAAGAGTTAGAAGAAAGAATGATGGAACCTTGTGTTTTCTCTAAATTTGGAAGCTTTAAACAATGGAGAATTCCAAGCCCTCCTTCAATTACAATTTTAGCCACCTCCAAGCTCTCCATCAAAATCCCATTAAAATTCCCAAAAAAATCAAAATGAATTACCTTATGCCATTTCTTCTTCAATTTTGTCAAAACCCTAAAATGGACTCACCAACAAAACTTATTGCTAAAAAAATGGAGATATTTTATTTTTATTTTTATTAATACTTTTTCTTTTAAAACAATTCATATTTCAAATGTAATTTTGCATAATACCATTTAAGATAAAAATCTATTTACGACCCCAAAGGCAATTAAATTTCTTTAACCAAATGAATTTAACAATTCACAAATAAAATTTTTTCAACTTTTATTTCTAAAGTAAAATATAAAGCATAATTCTAATTTTTGACTTAATCCAAAAATCAAGATGCCAACCCAACAAATTGGTTTAATTTATCACTATTAATTTAATTAGTCAATAAAATAAATCTAATTCAAAATTAGATTATTTTATTAATTAAATTAAATTAATTAATTAATCACTAATTTTCCAACATTTCAATAAGGCAAAACAATCATCATTTATAAGTTTCAAAAGCCATTTAATCACTTTTAACTTGCAATTTTAAATACAAAGCCAATGAGGAAACTAACAACATAAAATAACTGAGCCCGACTACAAACCAGATGACACACAATGACTAGGGTGATGGTTTGACATAGAAAACCTAGTTACTATCTCCCAATCGATACCGTTGGTCAAGGGACACGCTCAGACCTGTGAAACCAGGTGGAGTCAATGTCCTGTACCTACATCCTACACACAATACGAGTGTCGAAACATGCATATAATATATTAAAACACACCGTGAAGAGGAAATTGCAGAATCACAAAGCGCTCACATGCGAGTGATGTGATCCCGTCCCCTTCACCAATATAATATCGCTAACTGACGCATCTAATCATCAATGATATAATCAAAGCATAAAGCATCGGTAATTCACATACATGCTAATTTAATCCATAACATGAAATAATAATAACATCAGAATAAAATATCACATCAAAATATAATGTTTACAACGCTTAATAGGTAACGGTCAAAAGAAACCAAGTTCCAAAGTCAAAGCATAGTCAAACACAATCATAAGAAGGAAGAACACAACTGATCCAAAGAACCAAAAAAGAGAGGTGTTACATCCTCCCCCCCTAGGGTCAGGCTTACTCTTGGAAGCCTACAAATACCCCTAGTTCAAGCTCATAAAAATACACACATAAACAAGGGTTCAAAAAATTGAACCACTCCACACCTTAGCATAAAACAACAACCCATGCTATAATCAACACAACTAAGCACACTGTCAATCTATACAAACCAACATGGTGAAGCAACCACCAACCAAAACTCCAAAACACATACCCGTGGATTAACCTACATGATACACATATGCACCAATACAGGTCACCGAAATTTTACACAAGGCCACACATAGCGCAATATCATTACAATGTTTACTCAAGACAAGGTATGCAACATTATCACTTCAACACTCATTTAATATCTTGCATTTCGAATCTAGGTACAATAATTTAACTTCTACATGATTTCTTAAAACTCAACAATAAATTTGGGGACCATAGGTCTCACCAACACGATGCACCTATTATGCAATTATCCTTATCATGCAATTGTTTTGCTAATCCCTTTTCTCTAAACTTTTACTAACTGCAAAATGATTTTTCTATTCATACTATACACTTTTCATAATTATGAATGCAACTTGGGGACTTAGGTCCTTTACCCAAGGTTCGATTTAATAAAACAATCCTTCATGAATTCATAAACATTTTCCCATAAGATACAACATACCTTGGGTATAAATACCCCACACACTTAAGGACAGGCATTTATGTTAAACCAATAGAAAGAGAGAGAGAAGTCAGGATATTTATAGTCCTCACATAGGCATGAATGTAATCATTGTTTCGCCATCACACACGCACTTTCACACAAATGCATCAATCAAATGAGAGTTACCATTACAAAATTCCCCTTATATAATCTGAATCATATTCATTCCCATTTCTTGTCATTTGGCGGTTCACAATCCCATACAATATAGTGCTAAAATTCCGAAACCATAGGGTCAATCGTAATTCGTACCCATGAGGTAAAGGCCAAATAGGCTTACATGCAAGGTATTATAACAGTTTCCGGGATTGTCATCCACCACACACAACACACAAATTCACAATTAGACAATTGTCCATAATGCATCTTTCCAAAAGAGGGAAGGGATATTTGCGCATTGTGGCTACCGCTACCAGGTCGCGTATCCCTTCCACTCAAGCCTTACACTATTGACCGGCCATCAATGCATACCTCGGCAGCTGCCGTAAATCAACTCCAAAAGGAAATGGCAAAATCTTGAATTCTAATGCCACCTTAGGGTCAATGTCACCGATGACTCAAGTAATGCTCTTAGAGCATAAATCTCCACAATAAATTCAATTAACTTTAATGGGTTCCACATTACCTGTGTTTTGCGCTTTAAACTTGGGCTCTAATACCATGTGTAATGCCACGCCACGCAACCCTAGGGGAAGTTGCAATTCACTAACCAAACACAACAATTTTTTTTTGTGTGTTTAAGAACATTAACATACAAGTTCACTATACTTTGCCAACATCCCCTAAGGCTACGAGGTTGAGATTACTATAAACCCGCAAAACCACATACATGAAATGAATCATAACATCTAATTACTTAAGGAAATGAGAACACATACATTCCATGCAAGATAATTTACATCAAAGAATATGAAATACCATTGGATTCCAATATTACAGTTTACAACATAATTACAACACTCATTCCCCAAATTAGATAAATCCAATAATCAAGATTACATATTACAAATTCCACCTCAAACACAATGAGGGGTAATAAATACAATAACCAACTGAAAGGACAAGGCATGAGAAGAAACTGATTCCCACGAGCTCTCCAACTGGAAATCACGACCACACAAACAAGAAGAAGAACCAACAGATAAGATGCATGCCACCTGACCACGTGGAATCCAAAAGGTTCCACTCCCTCTGTGTTAGGAGATAGTATCAAGGAATTCCTACACAAGACCATCTACCAGTAGACACGGGCTAAACATATCTGAACTGAAACAACTACAATCACAAGGTCACTTAACATCTACAAACACAATGCCACTTAACTATTACAATCACAATGCCATTTAATCACTATAGTCACAACATCACTTAACACAAGGTTACAATGCTTCCAGAGAATAATGATTGTGTACATCGCATAATAACTGATTGACTATCGACATAGGAAGAGTGTCATCCATAAATTGCCATGAGTTACCCTGACTCAACCTTCCTAGGCTACCGGACCCCCATCTTGGGTTACCCTGGCTTGCCTCTACCGGCCGCCGGACCCTCACACAAGACTATGCGTCCCATCTCATCTCGAGCCTTATTATTCACTTGCTTCACGAGAGAGGCATTCATTATCTTTATTATTGTGTAAGAGGGTAAAAGCACAAAGTTGTGTCACACTTTATAAAGGAAATGGCCAACGCTGATCCAATTTTTAAACTTGAATCACTAAAAAGTGGCATATATGTTTGAAATTTTGAAATGATGTAAACTAGTAAAATATGTATTTTTTAGTATATTTTATTTTTTGTATTTTTTAAAAAAATATAAAAAATTATCTTAAACTAGTTTTGAATAAATTAAAACTATAATTTAGTTGGGTTTATAAAATGCCTAAAATGAAGATACATGGGACGCCAAACTTTTTATAGTAAATTTTAGTTTTTTTCTTTCATTTTTTTTGTGTGTATTTATAACTTGAAATTTTAGTGCATGGATATATTTTTTTCCAATTTTGATAAATATATATTTTTCAATAAATATTAAAATGTGCGTGAATAAAAAAATAACTATTTTCATTGGACATCAACTTTCATATTAAATATTTATCTAAAATGGAAACAAAATTATACCATCTTAAAATAGATTCTTTTATCTAGTGCATCATATTTTTCTCAAATTTTTTTTAATAAGTTTCAGTATTTTTCCTTGGCATAGTAATCAATATTTTGTGCTGAAAACCTACTTTTAGTAAAAATAAATGTAAAAATATAAAAAATAATTAAACTATTCCAAAATAAATATATTTTTGAAAACTACATTTATGGATCTACAAAAGGCATTTTTATATTTTAAAAAAAATGTTGTTTACATTAGCAAGAAACTTCAAATTTTTCAAATAATTTTTTTTTTTGGTAAATTGGACTCAAAGTGGTGCTCCATACATTTTTAGCCAACAATTTTAGTTGAAAAAGTTGTGGAAGCATCTAACTTAGCTAGAATGAATCTTACTAGATCATGTTTGACCAAAATTGATTTTTAGTTAGAAATACTTTAAATTCAGCTTGTGTTGATAAGTTTATCAAAGTGTGACACAACTTTGTGCTACCCAAGATCCCCATTAATTCTTTTTAAATTATCACTTAATTAAACTCTAGTGAGTTACCCTCAGTGCCCCTTTGTGCTCTGACCCCACAAAGAGCCACTCTCCTATCGACACAACACAACCACAAAAGGAAACTAGGATAACATGGTCTCCAATCCAAGGAGGTAACAAAACAAGGAAACTCACTCCAAACACTGGAGGACAACAAGGTCAAAACCCTCTCCAAACACTGGAGGAAACCAAAGTACAAAACCCACTCCAAACATTGGAGGAAACCAAATACAAAAACCCACTCCTTCCAAAGGAGGTACAAGTCACATTACCCTCTCCTATTCCCAAGGAGGCACAAATCCCCGTTCGTGAAAACCGGGTGATCCACATGGTGTAATTATGCACATTTTCCATGACACAACAAAAGTTGACTTTCATAAAGACAACCCACAACAGGATACAAATCCCCTATATGGAAGACTTCAAACAATGACTCTATACTCCCAACATCGAGCAAGAACGAATAAACATTAAAAGTATTTCAAGCAATTAAATAAACTAATATTCGGATTTCCTAAATCCAGTCAATCACAGTATTCCTTCCTTGCATTTATCTAATCAAAACTCTAAATTTCATTCCACGTCATTGCAATAAATCAAAGTCATTCATTTATCCTTAGTTTCACAACCAATTCATAATCAAACAATTTATTAACTAACATCATTTGACTAACATAAAACTTTCATTGATTCTCAATTTCACAACTATAACTATAATCAAAACACTTAAATAATAAAGTCATTCAACTAACATTTAAATCAATTTGCTTACTCTAAATTTCCTATTATTTTCATATTCAAAACATTTAAATAAATCAAGGCATTTATCTTATTCAATAAAACCTATTTCACAATAAAATTCCTTATTCATTAAAATATATATAAATTCCATTAAAAATATCTATTTAATCAAATATTTCAATCCTCTTAATCAAGCAATTTAATTACACTCTACAAATTATTATTTAAATAAATATTATTTAAATATTATAATAATATTATATATATATAATATATTATATATTATACATATAATATAATATATAAATATATTATTATATATTAATATTAATATAATATTAAATAATAATTATAAAATAAATCATAAAAAACGCAATCCAAAGTTTCGTTTGGAATGCCATGAAGCCCTTACCGCTGTGGCCTGTGTGTTTAACACACAGTCCATGGCCGTTCCGGCCACAGCCTATGTGTAATACACACAGTCCGTGGCCTTACCGCCGCGGCCTGTGTGTATAACACACAGTCCGTGGTCGTTCCGGCCATAGCCTGTGTGTAATACACACAGTCCGTGGTCGTTCCGGCAGCGGCCTGCGTGTGTGGCAGTGGGGTTTGACCTCCCACCCCACAGCAACAAAACAAAATTTAAATTTTATTTTTTTAAAAACCCTGCGTTTGTCCATGGCGAATGGGTTTAACCCAAAATCAAAATTTTTCAAATATAACAAATATATATACCCAAAGTTTGATTTCAAACTCAAATTGTGAAAATAATCCAAACCCATTTCATGAACAGAAATTATTTTCAAAAACAACAAAATGGGTTTCAAAATTTAAGTTTGAAATAGAGTTTTTTTTTATTTTCACCTATTTTTTTTTGGAGTAAATTTCTTGTTTGGTTTCCATTTCCAAATCTAACTACAAGTTTGCAAGTTTGAGAGCATTTCAATGGATTTTCATTGAATCTAAAACTATATTTACAATCATTTAAATTCCATTCAAGATGAAACAAGAAGTAGAAGAAAGAATGATGGAACCTTGTGTTTTCTCCAAATTTGGAAGCTTTCAACAATGGAGAATTCCAAGCCCTCCTTCAATTCCACAATTTTAGCCACCTCCAAGCTCTCCACCCAAAATCCAATTTCCATTCCCAAAAAAATAAAAATGAATTACATTATGCCATTTCTTCTCCAAATTTGTCAAAGCCCTAAAATGGACTCACCCACCAAAACTTATTGCTAAAAATGGAGATATTTTTATTTTTTATTTTTAATTCTTTTAAAACAATTCATATTTCAAATGTAATTTGCATAATACCATTTAAAGATAAAAATCTATTTACAACCCCAAAGGCAATTAAATTTCTTTAACCAAATGAATTTAACAATTCACAAATAAAATTCTTTTCAACTTTTATTTCTAAAAGTAAAATATAAAGCATAATTCTAATTTTTGACTTAATCCAAAAATCTAAAGATGTCAACCCAACCAAATTGGTTTAATTTATCACTATTAATTTAATTAGTCAATAAAATAAATCTAATTCAAAATTAGGTTATTTTATTAATTAAATTAAATTAGTTAATTAATCACTAATTTTCCAACATTTCAATAAGGCAAAACAATCATCATTTATAAGTTTCAAAAGCCATTTAATCACTTTTAACTTGCAATTTTAAATACAAAGCCAAGGAGGAAACTAACAACATAAAATAACTGAGCCTGAGTACAAACCAGATGACACACAATGACTAGGGTGATGGTTTGACACATAAAACCTAGTTACTATCTCCCAATCGATACCGTTGGTCAAGGGACATGCTCAGACATGTGAAACCAGGTGGAGTCGATGTCCTGTACCTGCATCCTGCACACAATACGAGTGTTGAAACATGCATATAATATATTAAAACACACTGTGAAGAGGAAATCGTGGAATCACAAGGCACTCACATGCGAGTGATGTGATCCCGTCCCCTTCACTAATATAATATTGCTAACTGATGCATCTAATCATCAATGATATAATCAAAGCATAAAGCATCGATAATTCACATACATGCTAATTTAATCGATAACATGAAATAATAATAACATCAGAATAAAATATCATCACATCAAAATATAATTTTTACAACGCTTAATAGGTAATGGTCAAACGAAACCCAGTTCCAAAGTCAAAGCATAGTCAAACACAATCATAACAAGGAAGAACACAACTGATCCAAAGAACCAAAATGGAGGGGTGTTACAAATCAACTATGGTCTTCAAACGTATCATTGGATGTTCAATAAATGTGTAAACACAAATAATCCATATGATAGTGAAATGGCTTGCTGCAATGAGCACTTTCTATTTTGTGTACTATAACAATGTATTTAAGTCTACCTTCATATTGCAGGTTAGAAAACACAGTGGGTTGTAGGTTGTATATCACACAATGTTTTCCAACTTGCAATTACACGTAGATACTATGGTTCTAATAAAACTCTTGTGTTTTTTATACGTTAATAATTTCATGAAAATCACCAAAAAAATTTATTACAACTCTTTGGTAGACTAAAATTTGGGTTTCAAAATCATGATATCATGGCAAATCAAAATGCACTAAATAATTGCTAGTTGGAAACATAGTGTGGGATGTCAGTATATGCTTTTATGAATCTTGCATTTCGTTTTGATGGGCAGCAAGTTGAGGAACACATGTATTTTGATTTTCATCTATTGTTAATGCTTCAAGCTTACAAATTTGTAGCCTTTTTTCCTCCTCGCTTGTTATAGACAACAAAGCTAGTGTAGGTGCACCCTAGCAAGAATATGCCTCCATAAGGAAAATTCAAGTTTTTGTTTTAATATGATGTAATAATGTATATTAGACCATTTTAAGCTTTCAATAGGTAATTTATAGTCATTTTGGTGTCATTTGATACATAGTGTAAAAGTTGCACAAATTGACAAATGTTGTTAAAAGCAATATTATAAATAAATGCAACAAATTTGTAAAATGGAGGGATGTGAAGAGTTAGGTACTTGAAAATTTGGTTGGAGGAATTTTTTGAGGTTTATAAAATCTTTCTAAAGCCTCTCAAACTTTTAGCTTGGATGAGGAATGATGTAGGAGAGATTAAATTAATGAAATACTTCGTTTTATAGTTATTTTCTAGCATTTTCTATGTTTCAGGCCTCTGTATAGCCATATTCAGTACTCAAAACCTCTAATCCTCCATTGATAATTAAATCCATGTGATTCTATTGAATTTTTCATTTTTTCTAATAAAAATACATTTAGTTTTAAGTAAGTTACTGCAAAATTATGCTAGGCGGGTTGAAACCTTGAACTAGGGTAACAATAGGTAAACTAAATTGTGTTTCTTCCATTTTACTCGGTGGGAAATTCTAATTTTTGGTATGAAGGATTTTTTTGGCATGATATTTAGTTTTCCAAGGTTTTAGACCAAGAGAGAAAGGTTAGTAATTGAACTGATGATTCCCTAGGCCTATTTTTGCATAAAAAATATAGTAATTGACAAAGATCAATGAATATTTTGTGTTTGATGAAGTAAATGGAATTCTACCTGGGTGAAAATATTATAAAAGGTTTTATTGATTTAGTTATATCCCTTTCAACATAAGGTTTTTTGGATTAAATTTCTTTGTGTTTATTTGTACACTGATCTGTGCATGGTAGTTTTATGACAGTCCTATTTTGGGAATAAAAAAATGAAGGTTTGAAGTAAGTGTTTGTTGAAATCTCATGTATAAAGAATGGGGAATGATATAATATGGTTATGTAGATATTTTTACACATATTTATGCCTTGAGAAAAGTGAAATGGGTTTGGTAAGTTAAAGTTGCTTGGTCATGTGGCCTAAATGGGCATAGTGGCTAATTAGGATAGTCCACTTTACAAAGTTCTTACATTTGTTTTGTTTAAGTTGTTGAATGGGTTTGGGTTAATCGTTTTAAGGTTCTTAAGGTGTTTTGAAGATTCAAAAAGTGGTTTTGTGATTTGTTCTTAGTTTGGATGCTTTGAATCAAGAATTTTTGAAGGAAAGGTGAGTCCTATTTGCAAGGACAAGTGGGAATTGGTTGTGTTTCTGTCAAGTTCAATTTGATTGAGTTGTTTGTGCTCCTGCATTGTCATCAATTTGGTATCAGAGCTCAAAAAGGTTTGGGTAGAGAAATATTTTGTGTGTTTGTGGTTGTGTGTTGTGTAGGTTTGAGAGAGAACCTGATGGCCAAGAGACTAGGTAGAGGAAAAATGGAAATACCTAGGTGAGGAAAAGTGAAGTGGAAGCAAGGAGAGACTTGCTTGAGTGAAGTGAAGATGGATTTGATGAGAAGGCACTTGCAAGAAGTAGAGTTACAAAAGAAAAAATAAAAAGAGAGGAAGAGAAAGAGGTAGCAGAAATGAAGCAAGCTATAGAAAGAGTAGAATTGGAGTTCCAAAAGGAGATGGAGTAGTTGATTAGACAAGAACAAAGTTGGCATTTGACAATGAAAAAGAAAGTGGTATGTCCCATTCAAAAGATAGTCAAAAGGAGAAGGCAAATGAAGGTGATAGAAGAAGAAGCATTTGAAGATGAAAAAGAAGAATTCATGGATGAAGACAAAGATATTGTAGTCATTCCCAAGCATGAAGGTGAAGATTTAGTAGTGATAAAGGACGTGATCTTATAGGAAGGAGATATTGAGTTGGTGTCAAGATTGGACAAAGACAATATCAAGGATGAATTGATATTGGAGACTAACAAGGAGTTGAAGAAAGATGGAGGTATTGTGGTTGAAATATTGTATCATTTATTTTAGTACTAATATTTTTGACAGGGAACAATTTGAAGATCAAGGTGCAGTAGATTGAAGAGGGACAAAAGGAGATTGAGACATATTAAGACATGAAGAAGTAGATTCTAGGTGGCAAGAAAAAATGGAAGCAAGTTGGCATAGACCAACTCAAGCTAAAGGTAAAGATGAAGGTTGTAGGGCATAAAAGAATACAAGGAGCAGCATTAATGATAAGGCTTGGTACATTCAATCCAAGAGGACCTGGAATTATTTTTGTCTGGAGAGAATAGTGCAGGTGCACCCTAGCAAGAATATGCTTCCATGAGGAAACTCCAAGTTTTTGATTTAAACATGATGGCATAATGTTGTAATAAGGTCTAATAGACCATTTTAATCTTGCAATAGGTCATTTAGAGTCATTTTGGTGTCATTTGATACACAGTGTAAAAGTTGCACAAATTGACAAATGTTGTCAAAAGTAATATTGGAAGAAAATGCAACAAATTTGTAAAATGGAGGAATGTGAAGAGTTAGCTAGTTGAAAAGGTGGTTGGTGGAGTTGTTTTAAGTTTATAAAATCTTGTTGAAGCCTCTCAAACTTTGAGGCTGGATGAGGAATGATGTAGGAGAGATTCAAGTAATGAAATACTCTATTTTATAGTTATTTTCTAGCATTTTCTATGTTTCAGGCCTCTGTGCGACCATATTCAGTGCTCAAAACCTCTCCTCCTCCATTGATAAGTAAATCCCTGTGAATTTAATAGATTTTTCATTTTTTCTCATTAAAATCCATTTAGTTTTAAGTAGGTAATTGCAAAATTATGCCATGCGGGTAGAAACCCTGAACTAGGGTAACAATAAGTAAACTAAATTGTGTTTTTTGCATTTTACTCAATGGAAAATTATAATTTTTGGTATGAAGGATTCTTTTGGAACAATATTTCTTTTTCCAAAGTTTCAGGTTGAGACATAAAGGTTAGTAGTTTAATTGATGATGCCCTAGGCCTGTTTTTGCATAAAGAATTTGATAATTGATAGAGATCAGTGAATATTTTGTGCTTGATAAAGTAAATGGATTTCTACTTGGGTGATAGTATTCAAAAAGGTTTTATTGATGTATTTAGAGCCCTCTCAAGATAATTTTTGGTGGATTAAACATTTTGTGTTTATTTGTACACTGACCTATGCATGGTAGTTTTATGGCAGCCTTATTTTGGGAATTAAAAAAATAA
>VDFB02116370.1:0-20456 GCA_007258455.2 Sequoia sempervirens | reverse complement strand
CTTCAAACGCATTTCGAGGTGGCATGAAAATGCCCTCGTTATGTGTACTTGAACTTCACGAATCCTAGGAAACGGACAAGTTTTGTAGGGGGGGTTATCCGTGGAACGAGCGCTGCTAGATTCCGTGATAACAGAAGGTTTGGAGCAATTTCATATAGAGATTGTCTATGTGTTGAATGTTGTCAGCTAGAGGGTTTGATGGTAAATTCTCTTGTCATGGCTGAAATAAATAGAATAAAATTTGTGCCAAATATTATATTTTTAGTGGAGATTGGAAGAAGATTCACAAGTGTATTTACAAGAGCAGATTGGGATTGCAACATTGAGGTTGTTGAGGCTTAAAAGGGTGGAATGCAGCTGTAAGGGTGTTTTTTTGGTGGAATGCAGCACTATAGATGCCAAGCACTTAATATTGAAAAAATAGTTGAAATCATAGTAGTAAGCTTTGTTGTTAGGGGCAGTTTTCAAACAATTTGGTGTGGCCCTCAGGCAGATCTTTCAGTATAATCAGCTATAGGTTAAATTTTGGCATGCTACAGCTAAGTGTTTTTATGACAACAGTCACCATTGTAGAAGTTATGTCATTTTGAAGCAATATTTTGATACACAGTTGTAATCTTTCTATAATACATCCAATAAAGACTCCAAGTTATATTGATATGCTCTCTACATTGTAATCTCATTCTTATGACAGCTGAGTGTATTGTTGCTAAATATTTATGCATTCAAATTGTTTGTCAAAATGTCTATGATATCTCTATGCATTGTGGATTTACTTGTTGAACCAATATTGCCACAAATTGTACTTTGAATGATCCCATAGCAAAACACATTGAAAATACATTTAACTCCAATTAAATACAAAGTGTTTGATGAATTCTTGGATGATAGAAGGCAGAAATCTTTGAGGGTATTGGGAAAAATTTGGATTTAATTTGGGGGTAGCCATTACATTTGACACATACTATTCAGATTTGTTAATTATGATGCGCGTGGAGATGTATATCAGCATTATGAGGGTTTGATTTGTGATTTTCAGCCGCCTGTTGTATGATCAAGATTTAGTTTCAATTTCACTTTGCTGTTTTAGTTTTCAAATTGTTTCACAAATAAAAAGAATACACAAAAATTGCATCTTTCTGTGTTAACCCCAATCTAGGACATTACATTGTCATTCTCATATCCTCATGTATTCTCTATTAAATCAAATGTCATTGCATTTTGTGAGGTCTCATTGTTGATGAATAAGATAGTGTTTTGTTAATTCATAAATTTTTGTCTATAAGTCTTTAATTTCATGAACTAAGTAGTTATTTACTTTAAATCTAAATTGTTCTTAGACTAGATTTATTTCATTTATGTCAAAAAATCTTACAACATGAAATTGGAGTCACACTAACCATAAATCCTGATAGTATCTCCTACTTGATGACTAAGATAGGCTTCAAATATTGAAAACAAACTTGCTAGAAATTAAAAAGTTTTCCTCATTAAAAATAGCAGATCAACCTAAAGTGAAGCCATGCAGTTTCCTACGTAAACAACCAACTAGATGCCTTTCCTACCATGGTGACAATTGAATTTGTTGGTTCACACTCTGAGAGATCTCAGTTCTCAAAATCTGTGCTTTTGCAAGTCTTGGTTCAAAATTTAGCAGTCTACCTACTAAAACAACACATGTACACAACTAGAGTATTTTCAAAAATAAAAATAATGGCAACTGACAACATTCAGAACTTTGTTAAAAATATTACTGTCAAGAGAGAGAAACATGTTACAATCAGGATTTATAACTTTGACAATACAATACAGAAAGAATATGTAAGCAAAAAGAAACTTTTAATTTTATATGTAAGAAAAAAAAAACTTCTAATTTTGTCCAATGAAGGTGTGAGACATCATTTCTCCTAACTATCATCATAATTAACACATGCAATAGATTGCTTATAGTGAGCACCATGTGATTTTCCACAAACTTACATCCACCTTGGCAGTTGCAAGAAATGAGCCAGTACCCTTGACATAGCGGCTATAGCTTTTAGTAAAACAACAACAACGTGTTGAGTCAGGAAAAACGATATCTTTATCATTAAGGAATTTCAAAAGGATACAATGGAAACATGCTGTATAGTGCTAGCTAACTAGAAAGGGAATAAATTAGAGCACACTATATGATAGAAATAAGTCACAAAGCAAATACAATATTATCCTAGAAAGCTTCCAAAGGATACCCATGGCATCGCCCCATCTTTCAATCAAGCTCACTGGTATCCTGTATTGATCCCACTTGGAACTCCTATTGTTGTCCTTGGTATTGCATGATATATGAGAGCTATTTTCAACTGTTGCCCCATGGTAGTCACAGGCTTCTGGCCTGCAAAAATTGCTAGAATGAACTAGTCTCCCTTTTTCACCTATATCATAAAATCCTTGTTTAGTGTGGTAGTCTTTAAACTCATTACCAACTTCCTCGGTAGCCATGCTTTCATGAAAAGTTCTTGAGGAATCCATTTCTATGCAACCAGAGCCATTCCTTTTGAAAATGTCAACTTCAAGAAAATCCTTGATGGGTCTGCATGAAGTATGAGTATCTGATTCCACCTCATTCCCATTTATAGCATTCAGGGATACATGAGAATCAGTTAAATTATCTCCTCTTCCTGTAATAAGTGGCCGGATATTTGAGACCAACTCTCCATTGAATTCTGGCCTTGGAAATGACAAAGGCATTTTTTTGGCCTGGCAAAGAATATGAACTTAGAATAAAATTCAAATGAAAATCAAATGGCATGATATTAAGATTATTCTACTGGTGATGTTTTAAATTTCCAAAGAAAATTGAAATTCTTGTAAATATCTCACTTTCATATCTTATATCAGACACAAGACCTAAGTTGAGTAGGATGTGTGTACAGCATGAACATACATTACAGATTCTTATGTAATAATTGCTAAAATAGGATCTAAAAACTAGCTAGATGCAACACAACAACCAACAGCATATTCATACTATCTTGCATTGCTCAAAGATGAAATGCTCAAATAGCATGTTTCGTGTTTAGCTAACTCAACAGAACCTTGAGGTTGAAAAAAAAGTCCAATCAAATCATGTCAATCATGTATTACATACGATGAAATTCCCAAAGCATGCAGCATTAGAATATATTACCATTATATTGGTTAAGTATAACAAAAATTACTACAAGATAGAAGAAATGATTATGGTATTGGTATGATATAACTTGTCACTTTATTTTCTCAGATTCTCATATTAATTCCAAACATTTGAAAGACGTGCATGCAATCTTGAATATTGCTTTGCAGTAATTTTGAAGAATAATCACTCTTGGATATGGAAGGTTTAGCTGTACTTAAATGAGCTGCAACGGAAAGGGTAGAACCAAAGAAATTATATTAACATCTACTGATAATTAATAGCAGTCATTTGAAACCAAGATCAAATCATGTAATAAAGCTGTCAGGGCATTGAACAAAGCATCACCAAGCCATGTACAAAAGCAACAAACAAAATATATAGAAAATAATGGATAGCAAGTAAAATGTATACGAGCTTTGACTACTCATCCTTAAGCAGAAAATCAATATTTCAAAGTAAATGGAATATTCCGAGCCAAATTTTTTCGTTTTTCAATTTACAAATTACAAGCAGTGCACCCGTTAGGGTTAGAGGAGAAAACCAAAACGTGCAAGAAAGCAACTCTAACCAGAATGGCGCCGATAATGGCGAGCATTGGTCAGAGGATCTTCTACTCTAAGTACAGAAAGGAACTCAACGTCAAGTATGTGCTACCCAATCCAATGCGGAGTGAGGGGCGACCATATGACGAAGTGATTACAGAATTCAATGCTTGAAAGAGATAATGCTGAAAGATGAAACTACTCGACACCCAGAATGGGAAGTAGCTACCATAGGGTGGAGATGGATTACATTCAATATCAAATGCTGAAAGAAAGGAGAACATTACAACTGATAAGCATGAATCTAAAGGGCTGGTCAGTACTACTGCCAGCATACAATTTGAAGATGACAACTTGCTATCAATTACAAATCAGCATATGTGAAGTTTGCTTTAATATTAATAAGTCACTTTGCTGAGAAATGAAACTGAAAACGACGATATTAATCAATAGATCCAACCTTGTTTCAAGCTTGATCATCCACGGTGAAGTATTCCGCAAAGTCTTTAAGATCCTTTCACATCAGTCCAAGAACAAGGATGCAGATTTCTTCAATCTGTTTGACAGACCTGTATTTGCATCATAGAACCAGCAACCTAGACATATCTTGAAAAACTCAAATCACTCTCCA
The DNA here is from genome assembly GCA_007258455.2 of Sequoia sempervirens. Classification (NCBI taxonomy): domain Eukaryota; kingdom Viridiplantae; phylum Streptophyta; class Pinopsida; order Cupressales; family Cupressaceae; genus Sequoia; species Sequoia sempervirens. The sequence continues at coordinate 16,126 of VDFB02116370.1, read as the reverse complement.
AACTCACTCAATTAACCTAACACTGAATGCAAAGCACAAGGATGAAAGAGGCGTTCAAACTGGAAACAAGAAACCAGACCAAAGTGCAGACTTTATTTATTGGCACAAACTCCAAGACAGCAGAGAAGGTACGGCCTAGCTGACAGGGGCGATTCCCTCTTAAAAATGAGGATCTTTGTTATAAAATGTGAAAACTTGCAAACATTGGCGCCTAACCAGAAATGAAAGAATGAGACACTACCCACAACCAATTTTTTTGTCTTTTTTGAATTACAAATGGAAAGGCGGATCTGCTGTAGTAAACATGCAATTCTAGAACAAGGCTAAAATGCAGAAACAGAAATCTAAAGACTTAACATGCAGATTACAATGCACTAATTCCAATAACTCACAACTAAACTAATAATCACCACTAGGTGTTGTCTTGCAAACACGAAGCGATGCCCGAGCTAGGAGGCCTTCATTCCTCGAAGCAGTTCCAGAGCCAATCCGGCAGCATAACAGTATATTCGTCCAAAGATCCAGAAATTGTAATGAACCGGACCAATTTTTTTTTTTTTTTCACAAATGTTTACAATGCAACACGCACCCGTTAAGGTTAGCATAAACCAAAACGATGCGGAAAGTAACTCTAACCAGAATGTACACCAGGATCCCGATGTGGGCAAGGTGTGAGCATTGGTCAGAGGATCTCAAAGGAAAATGCTGAATATGAACTCTAACCACGAGATGCGCCGGTGAACGACGAGCATTCGGTCAGAGGATCCCTATCTAATGCGATACTGAAAATTAGCTCGACACCAAGTATGTGCTACTCAATCCGTGATGGATAAGAGGCGACCATATGGCGGAGACTTTAGGAAATTACAATGCAAAACAGTAATAGGCGGCAAGCCAGCCTCTTCCACTTATTCAGTGGGAAGTACAAACATAAGGAAATTGCAGGAAATATTAAAAGATGCTGACAGTACTACTGTACAACTTACAATATCAGAAAATTCATCTGTTAAGCTCAATATAAGAGAGTCTTCGACATTACAACAATATAGAATGATAGCTTCAAATTTTCTCAATAACTTTCCTTCCAAACAACTCAAATGATTTTTTTGAGCTCGCTGTTATGACAGAGTAAGGACTGTTTTTCTGTTATCAGCAACACTGTAACACCAAAATATGCTCACAAACCTCACACCACTCTTTCAAAATGCAAGTAAATGGATGCAAATGACACCTAAGATGAAGGCGCCCAAGTTCAAGACACAAAACAACCCTAAAACATTGATATTTAATTTCTGCTCAAATCCCAAGGAAAGTACAATGGTACGGCCCCTAGAGGAGGGCGATTTCTTCTTAAAATTCCAACACTTGATTAAAAATTACGAAACTTCACAATAATTGGCGCCCTACCAAGACCAATGGAAATATGCAATACCCACAATGAAATCTTTTTGTATTTTTGAATTATGAGCAAAACATGCCTACAGCAATGCAACATCAGCAACACTAAAACATGACTAAATGCTTGAACATCATCACTAAATGCAATAGAACTCAACTACAATGCAAAACTACCAATAACAAGCTAACCTCTCAACTAGTTGCTATCTTTCAAGCAAGAAGATGAGCCAATGCTAGGAGGTGTGCTTTCCTCAGGCGAGTGCACAGTCAATCCAGCATAGTGTAGAGACAAAAGATCCCAAATGAAGGCTAAGTTAAATGAGCGTGAGAGAAACATCTAAAGAAGCTTCAGTAGCCCAAAACCCTAATTTCAAATTCACCCTTTCCTCCAAAGATGGCGTCCATTTTCCTTTTGTATTTCACATTTTAAAATAAAGGTCAAACCTTCAAGTGGGCGATCCTTTTCAAAAAGCAATATTTGACTTCAAAAAGTATAATTTATCTCCTTATGGCCTTGACCCTCAAAGTCCCCTTTTTAAAAACAACAAAGTTGCCTTTATGAGCCGGGGTATAATATTAAAATAATATTATAATGAAAATACTTGTCCTCTCCAGAAAAAATGTGAGGCCAAGAGCTAGTGCAGAGCAGCTGCGAGATGATGACCATTGTTGAACCCAAGCATCCCTTTGCCAAAATAGAATTTACTAAAAATAGTAAATTACATGAAGTTGCCGGAATGCCAAAGTAGACACACACACCCTTCGTGAAGCTCTCTGAAAACCGAGAAAGAATCCATATTGAGTCTGAGCTCAAGCAACCTCCTCAAAACCCCAAAACCCTAATTTCACCATTACTTAGCCCTACGGGTCTCGAATAGGCCAACGGTCATGAAGCGATCAACTGCTTGAGAAGGGACATTAGATCCACTTCCCCTCCCCAAGATTGCTTGCCCTCAAGCAATCGCAAGTCTGGATGCTGTAGAATCTCCTCATCCTCCCCAGTAGCATCCTCCAATGGTAAATTCTTCCACTTTACCAAATACTCTTTGATTGTTCTCCTCCTCAAGGAACGCTCTCTGAAATCAATAATCTGTTCTGGAACCAAAGTCAACTGCCCTTCTTCATCCAAAGGAGGTAACTGTGATGAAGCCACAACGTTGTGTCCAAGTGCCTTTTGAGGCGAGACACATGGAAGACATTGTGGACCTTACTACTCGAAGGTAGTTCCAACTCATAAGCCACCGCTCCAACCTTCCTAACAACTTTGAATGGTCCATAGAAGCGTGGTTTAAGCTTCTCAGCTCCACTCTTCTTAAGTGTGGACTGTCTGTAGGGCTGAAGCCGAAGATATACCATATTGAAGAGCACAAAAGATTTACTGAGAGGGGGGGGTGAATCAGTAAATCAATCTCAAACTTTTATTTTTAAAACTTTTCAATCTTTATTACAATCAACTTTTTGATATGATCCAATTTCCACAAGTTGATACAATTTTATTGAAGTAATTTCTTTTTCAAGTAGGCACCAACCTACAAATTTACAATGAGATGATTTAGTAGAATAATTTCCACAAGGAACACCTAGACCTCTCCAGAATTTAGTAAACACCTGCCTACAAGGAGCACCAACCCCTAATGCAAGGCACCAAACCTTGACTTGATGGAAGTGAGACTGCCCTCAATCTGATCTGCACAAACCCAACTCTCCAATCTGCTCTATGTGACCCAAGATATCACCTTCAGCCCACACAAGGAGGTAGGAATCTGACTGATCTGCAAGTCTTTAATTTACACAACCACACCTTCAACTTTGAATGGGATTTCAAATATATATGTTGCTCAAGGGTTGCATACTTCCAATGAAAGAACACATCTATTCTTTATTTTGAAAAACTGCTTCTTCAAAAGATTAATTCAAATTTGTTTACCTCTGTCTTTAGGCACACAACTTTTATTTTATTTTCTATTGATTACTTCAGCATTGTTTATTGCATGTGTAAAAGAATAAAACATATCTCTTTACCGAGTAGGTCACACCTTTTCAAGCAACACACAATAGAACATATCTTCTTCAAAAAACAGATCACGTCCTTTTAGCGAATGAATATATCCTTACAGAATTTACTTCGAACCTTTTGATTAACAAAATCTGTTCTTTGATCATAAGTCGCCTCCCCTTTGATAACACATCACTCTTCAAAGCCACGCCTTTAGTTGATTCACGTCTGTCCAAAAACACGTCTCTATAGACTTATGTTAAAAATGCGTCTCTTGAATAAACTCTGACTTATGTTGTTTTCTAAACAAGTTTATTTTGTTAAACTCATTTCTTGATTTGATCAGCCGCGCCTCTTTAGATCCTTTGATTTATATAAAAAATGATTTTTTATTCCTCATTTATTCTTTAAAAGCAAATCTTTAGTCTAACAAAAGGACGCATTGCTTCATACGTCATTGTTCTTAATCGCACCAATTCCTTTTAAGAGAAGACGCGTCTTTTGGTATTTCGTGTTTTTCTTTATTCTCTTTTAATGCACCAATTCGTTCAAGTGAAGACGTGTCCTTTTTATTCTTAATCAAATCTCTCAATAAATCTGTTATCGTCCCTTAACAAACAAACCTCTTAATAAAAATGTTATCGGCTGCACTTGTGTTAACCTTTTGTTTTTTTTTTTTTTAATGAACACGTTAAAGTCATTCTAAAACGATTTTAAATGAAACTGAATTTCTCTTCAAAACTTTAGCACAAGTCTGAACTCCTCAACCGAACATAAGCTATATTAAAAGATCTACGAATCTGAGCAAAAAGTCTGAAGAGCATAAATCTGAAACTCTTCAATTCATAAAACTCTTTGACTCATGTTCTTCATTTGACATTTTATGTATTCTAAACAGAATACTTCAAACATGATCTTCAATCTGAGCAAACATTTTAACCATCTGTATATTTTCATAAATTGTTATTTGACTTTTGACATCAATGACAATATTTCTAACACATATCACCAACCTCAAATGAGCGCTCAACACGCTGCTGATCAGCGTACATCTTTTGCTGATTTTGTGCCATTCGAAGGTTGTCCTTCAAGGATTTCAAAACATCTTGGCTCTGCTGCAACCAATCCTTGGCTTGAGGAGCTTTGCTATCGCCAAACACCAAATCAGCAAAGCTTGGAGCCTCGTAACCATAGAGGGCCATGAATGGAGACATCTTTATTGACATGTGGAAAGATGAATTGTAGCAATATTCTCCCAAGTGGAGCCATTTTACCCATGCTCTTTGCTGTTCCGAGACATAATTTCTGAGATAGCCCTCCAACCACTTGTTCACAATCTCAGTTTGACCATCCGTTTGTGGGTGATAGCTAGTGCTTGGAGTAAGCACTGTACCACTCATTCTAAAAATTTCCTGCCAAAAGGTGCTTAGGAACTTGCTGTCCCTATCACTCACAATATTTTTAGGCAACCCATGCAATCTAAACACTTCATGGAAGAACAAATCTGCAACTTGAGCTGCTGTAAATGTGCTAGTGATGGCAAAGAAATGAGCGAATTTGGTCAATCTGTCCACTACAACATAAATACAGTCTTTGCCTTGGGCCCTAGGCAACCCGGTGATGAAATCCATAGAGATACTTTCCCATTTTTGATTTGGAATGGGAAGTGGCTGCAGTAGACCAGCTGGAAGAGAGTGCTCATTTTTATTCATTTGACAAGTGCTACACTCCTTGATGTAACGCTGAACATCATCCTTCAATCCCTTCCAAGAGAACCTCTCTCGAATCTGCCTATATGTCTTGAAGTAACCTTGATGACCAGCAAGTGGAATGTCGTGAAAAGTCATCAAAATCTTCTTCTTAAGTTTAGAATCAGCCACCAAGAAGATCCTTCCCTTGTAGTGTATCAATCCATCAACCACCTTGTACCTTTCATCATGAAAAGTACCTTCAATAACGCTGGTTGCAAACTGATTTTTGGCATAATCAGCAAGCAACAACTCCTTCCAATCAGCATTAAGCTCACACAATGAGCTCAAGTGAGGCCTTCTGGACAAAGCATCAGCCACAATGTTGTTCTTCCCTTTGACATACTCAATGTCAAAATCGTAAGCTTGTAGCTTACTCACCCACTTCTGCTGTCTTTCATTCAAGTCCTTCTGATGCATAAAGTGCTTGAGACTGTTGTGATCAGTCTTGACCACGAATTTACTCCCCACCAGATACTGTCTGAACTTGGCTAATGCATGCATGATTGCAAGCATTTCCTTGTCATAGATAGAATAGGTCCTTTCGACCCCTCTTAATTTTCTGCTTTCAAATACAATTGGATGCTTGTCTTGCATCAAAACAGCCCCAATACCTTCCCCTGATGCATCACACTGTAACTCAAAGGGTTTGGAGAAATCTGGTATGGCCAATACAGGACAAGAACTCATGATTTTCTTGAACTTATCAAACACACTCTGAGCTTTTTCTGACCACATGAAAGCCCCCTTTTTAGTGAGATCAGTAAGGGGAGCAGCACTTTGAGAATACCCCTTTACAAACCTTCTGTAGAAGCCACAAAGACCCAAGAATCCCTTCAAATGAGTCAAATTTTCTGGAGGTGGCCAATCTACTATAGCCTTGATCTTTTCTGGATCAACCTTCACCCCTTCAGCGCTGATGATATGGCCAAGGTAGAGCAGCTCCTTCATCCCAAATTCACATTTGGACTCCTTTGCAAACAAACTCTCTGATTCAAGAATGCTAAGCACTTCCTCCAAGTGCTTGAGGTGTTCTTCCCACGTCTTGCTGAAGATGAGAATATCATCAAAGAAAATTAACACAAATTTCCTCAACTGCTTCTGGAAAACTCTGTTCATGCAAGACTGGAAAGTGGCTGGAGCATTAGTCAAGCCAAAGGGCATGACTAGGAACTCAAAATGACCATAGTGGCATCTGAATGCCGTCTTCTCAACATCTGAACCCCTCATCCGGATTTGATAGTAACCCGATCTCAAATCAATTTTGGAGAAGAATTTAGCGCCATGTAGCTCATCAATGAGCTCATCAATTCGAGGAATAGGATATCGGTTCTTTATTGTGCTTTGGTTCAAGGCACGATAATCCACACACATGCGAATGGTGCCGTCCTTCTTCTTCACAAGGACTACAGCTGAAGCAAAAGGACTCTTGCTAGGGCGAATGAAACCCATCTCCAGAAGTTCCTTTACGTTCTTTTCAATTTCATCTTTCTGCTTCTTAGGATATCGGTAAGGAGTTGTGATGACTGGTTTGGCCCCTTCTTTGAGCTCAATGACATGCTCAGCTCCTCTTTCAGGTGGTGGTCCCGGAGGTAGATCAGCAAACACCTTACTCCTCTTGGTGAGTATAGACTGAATATCTGGAGGATATTCCCTCTTGGTCTCAACTGGACTAGCAGGAAGAACCATGCATTCCGCAGCCCACTCCACTTGGTCATGTCTAATCAGCCTTTCCATCCTTTTGAAAGAAACTATACGAGGGCCACCATTAGACATTCCTCTCAAAACAACTCTCTTGCCATCAGATTGGAACTTGAGCTCCATTGTTTGTAGATTGAGAGAGATTTCACCAAGTGAACGTAACCATTGTATGCCCAAAACTGCATCTGTGTCACCAATAGTAACCACATAGAAGTCATCTTTGACTTCATAGTTTCCCAACTGCAAGGACATGTTAGGAACTCTTCGTGTGCAGGAAATGTGAAACCCATCAACCACCATGACTTTGAAGCCTTCAAATTCTTCAGTTTTGAGACCTCTCTTTGCAACCACACCTTCATCAATGAAGTTATGCGTTGCACCAGTATCAATTAATGCAACAATACGATGACCTCCAACTCCACCACGAACCTTGAAAGATTCGTTCTTTTGGAAACTAGAGAGTTGGGCAATAGGGCCCCCAACTCCTTGCTCATGATCGGACTCTTCTGTGGCTCTTTCATCCTCGCTGTCCCCAAAATAAGACTGCTGATCAGACATATCAGATGCTGATTCATAATCAGAATAGGTCCCCATTTGATTATAACGCCCTCTTCCAGGACATCTATGGCCTTTAGTCCAAGGCTCTAAACATGTGTAACACTTGCCCTCCTTTCTGAGCTGTTCACGTTGCTCTTCAGTCAATTTAGGTGGGAACTTCTTGTGCTGATTAGAAGAATGTCTTTTATCCTTATCCTTCTTATGGCCAAAAGGCTTGGGCGGAAATTTAGGCCTAGGGGCTGATAACTCCATACTGCGAGCCTTCTTGATTGCCTCATCAAGACTTGGTGGATCGAAAGCTTTAACCCACCCTTTCAAGGGTTCAACCAAACCTTCAGAAAACAACACAACCAATCTTCTTTCGGTGATGTTGGGCACCATCACAGAAAGCCTCTGGAAATCAGCAATGTAAGAATCCAAGGAGCCATGCTGCTTGAGTTGTGCAAGCTCGCGAAATCTTACTTCAGGATCCTTAGTGTCGAACCTTTCAATCAGCTTGTTGGTGAATTCTCCATAGGTTCGAATAAGGTTATGGCCAAGAGTGACCAAACCATGGTACCACCATTCATGGGCAGCTCCCTCTAAATGAAGTGTTGCAAACTTGATGGCATCTTCTTCTGGCATGGGACGAAGTGAAAGGTAGTTGTCTAACTTCTGAACCCACGATCTTGCTGAACACTTATCACTTCCATCGAAGTGAGCCAATGTTACCTTCCCTAAGGCTTGATGAAAATCAGTTCTAGGAGCCATATAAGCTCGGTTATCAACTCTTCCTCCGTGTCTTTTGTTTCTCTGATTCAAGAATTGATCAAAGGACCATTGGTCCCTAAGATCAGGAGGTAAGGTAGCATACTCCATATAGGCTTGCCTGGCATCGTCTACCAAAGTAATGGTAGCTTCAACTTGTTGTTCTTCTCTCGGAGTGAATGTAGGAAAGAGCGGTCTAGAGGCTGATCCGCTAGAGATGGCATCATGCTGTCCAATGGTTCTACTGCCTCCATTACCATTGTTCCCATTGTTTCCATTGACCCCACTGCTTTCTCCTGTAGCATGGTTTTGATTCGGAGTATGGTTTTGAGATGTTTGCTGGTCCATTTTAGCAAGTAATCGAGACATCATCTCAATCATTCCATCAAACTTCTTTTCCATCCTTGCGTCTTTCTCTTCCATGGCTGTCCTAAGATTGTCTGACATGTTCTCAACTGTTTTACCCGTATCCACTGCTATTCCTGTTTCTCTCAAAGCCTCTGACAAAGTATCTGCTTCTGGCACTGGCGGAAACTGTGTCTGTTGTCTTCTGGCCTGACCTCTGGTGTAATATTTGCAACCACTGTCACTCATCTGACAACTGAATCACTGTAGGGCACAGGTTGGCAGAATCATGGCTCTGATACCACTGTAATGAACCGGACCAATTTTATTTTTATTTTTTCACAAATGTTTACAATGCAACACACACCCGTTAAGATTAGCATAAACCAAAACGATACGGAAAGTAACTCTAACCAGAATGTACACCAGGATCCCGATGTGGGCAAGGTGTGAGCATTGGTCAGAGGATCTCAAAGGAAAGTGCTGAATAAGAACTCTAACCACGAGATGCGCCGGTGAACGACGAGCATTCGGTCAGAGGATCCCTATCTAATGCAATACTGAAAATTAGCTCGATACCAAGTATGTGCTACTCAATCCGTGATGGATAAGAGGCGACCATATGGCGGAGACTTTAGGAAATTACAATGCAAACAGTAATAGGCGGCAAGCCAACCTCTTCCACTTATTCAGTGGGCAGTACAAACATAAGGAAATTGCAGGAAATATTAAAAGATGCTGACAGTACTACTGTACAGCTTACAATATCAGAAAATTCATCTGTTAAGCTCAATATAAGAGAGTCTTCGACATTACAACAATATAGAATGATAGCTTCAAGTCTTCTCAATAACTTTCCTTCCAAATAACTCAAATGATTAATTTAAGCTCGCTGTTATGACAGAGTAAGGACTGTTTTTCTGTTATCAGCAAAACAGTAACACCAAAATATGCTCACAAACCTCACACCACTCATTCAAAATGCATGTAAATGAATGCAAATGACCTCTAAGATGAAGGCGCCCAAGTTCAAGACACAAAACAACCCCAAAACACCGATATTTAATTTCTGCTCAAATCCCAAGGAAGGTACAATGGTACAGCCCCTAGAGGAGGGCGATTTCTTCTTAAAATTCCAACACTTGATTAAAAATTACGAAACTTCACAATAATTGGCGCCCTAACAAGACCAATGGAAATATGCAATATCCACAATGAAATCTTTTTGTATTTTTGAATTATGAGCAAAACATGCCTACAGCAATGCAACATCAGCAACACTAAAACATGACAAAATGCTTGAACATCATCACTAAATGCAATAGAACTCAACTACAATGCAAAACTACCAATAACAAGCTAACCTCTCAACTAGTTGCTGTCTTTCAAGCAAGAAGATGAGCCAATGCTAGGAGGTGTGCTTTCCTCGAAGCGAGTGCCTGAAGTCAATCCAGCAGCATAACGATGTAGAAGACAAAAGATCCCAAATGAAGAGCTGAGGCCTGATTAAATAGACGTGATAGAAACATCTAGAAGCTTCCAGAGGGCGCCCAAAACCCTAATTGCAAATTCACCCTTTTCCCTCCAAAAGATGGCGTCCATTTTCACTTTTGCTTATTTCACATTTTAAAATAAAGTCAAACCTTCAAGTAGGCGTCCTTTTTCAAAAGCTTAATATTTGACTTTAAAAAATATAATTTATCTCCTTATGACGCCTTGACCCTCAAAGTCCCCCTTTTTAAAACAACTTAAAGTTGCACTGCTAGGCAAGGGGGTATAATATTAAAATAATAATATTATAATGAAAATACTTCTCTCCAAGAAAAATGCGCCCAAGGCCAAGAACTGAAGTGCCAGCTGAAACAACTGGAGATGATGACCAACTAAACTGAACCCAAACTATCCACTGCCAAAAATAGAATTTACTAAAAATAGTAAATTCGCGAAGTTGCCCAGAATGCCAAACTGAACACACCACTGCGAAGCTCTCTGAAAACCCAGAAAGAATTCGCAATCAGAATCCCAAACTCCAAGCAACAACCTCCTCAAAACTAGGAAACCCTAATTTCACCATTCGCATAACCTACGGGTCTCCGGAATAGGCCAACGGTCAACAGAAACGATCACTGCTGAGAAGGGGACATTATAGAAATGATGCACAAGACTCTTTTTTATAAGTTTCGTTTGACTTCACGAAACCCTAAAATCCAACTCCATGTTCAAACCCTAGCTCCTTCAATATGGCGTCCTTTTCCCTTTAACTCAATAATCATATTTTAATTAAGTCATCACCTTGATAAATGCGCCCCTTCTTAACCTTGCTTTGACTTAGGAAATAATTAAAATCATCTCTTAATGAGGGCGCCACCCTCAAGACCCACTTTTAAAAACAACATTAAGTCATAAAGTCTAAGCCAAGGGGTCAACGTTAAAATATAACATTTAAACGTGACCTTTTTTGATTAAATGACTTAACTTATGCTTTTGAATGAGCCCCGAAGCCAATACTGAACAAAACATCTGACCAAACTGAAGCAAGAAGTCAACCGAGCTGAACTCAACTGGAAAGCTGCCAAAAATAGAATTTACTAAAAATAGTAAATTCCAGAAAGTGCTCTGAATGCCGAGATGAACATACCATTGCGAAGCTCTCTGAAAACCCAGAAAGACTCCGCCATTGAATCCACCATCTCTGAGCAATAACCTCCTCAAAAATAGGAAACCCTAATTTTACCTTCCGACTAGCCTTCGGGTTTCTAGAAAAAGGCCAACGGTCACATGAACGATCAGGTTTGAGAAGGGGACATTACAGTAAAGATAAAATTTATAAAGTAAATCACTGGATTTTTTAAATTGAAGACACAATTTATATCATGAATCAGTGAGTTATTATTGAGTGCAAGATGCAGAATCTTGTTCCTCCTTTGTGGTTCCATAGGCCATTTGAGTCTCATTGATGTAAACAAAATTCTTCTTCAACAAATTGATACAATTCTCTTTACTGGAAACTCATTTATTCCTTCAGGCAATTGATTTTAATTGCGTGCATTAAGGTTGAACTTTCTAGTTTGAGATAGTTTGGGATGCCATTAGTATACTGGACTCTAAAAGTAAGTCTTGATTACATCATGTACAAAAGTTGTCAAACCATCGGATGAAGTAGCACCAATCTCTATACAAACGTAAAAAACAAAATATATAGAAAATTATGGATAAGAAGTAAAATGTATAAGGTTTTGCCTCCTTATTCTAAAGCAAAAAACCAGTATTTCAAATTAAAGATAAAAATTATATTGTAAATCACAGAGTAATTTACTATTTAAAGATAAAATTTATACCATAAACCACTAACTTATTATAAAGTGTAAAATGCATGATTTTATTCCTCCCTTGTGGGGTCCCATAAACTCTAGACATCTATTTTGAAGCTTTACTCCAGAAAAGCGGCCAATTGGAGGGGGCTCCAAGCTTACTTTCTCAAGTATGGTGTGAATTCATTTGCCTGCCGCATTTCACAACTATTTAATGAGGTTGAACATTCTGGGTTTCCCTTGGCTTGGTCACATCATATTACCACCCCATTAACAAATCTGGGGATTGCTCCAATCTAAGTAATTATGGGATAATCATGATTGGGCTACTTTTTCAAAACTCTATAGCACAATACTTGACAGGTTGTTTTTTGAGGTATTGGATGATAATATTTTGAAGGAAAGGAGGCAAGCTGGCTTTAGACAACATCTCCATACTATTGACCACATTTTCACACGTGCTCTCTCATTGAAGAAGCTCGCCATCAGTCTTCTAAACTTAAATTCTTTGGTTAATTTGTGGACTTTAGGAAAAGGCCTTTGTCTCCAACATGCAACATTTGATGTTCTAGAAATTGTAGGACATCAATTTTTCTGACACTCTTATTATTATTACCATCATGTGACTCTATGAGAATAATGTTGGATGATATAGGATGCCTCTCTAACTTTGTCCATAGTACTATTGGAGTTTGACAAAGATTGCCCTCTTTCACCAACTTTCTTTAGTATCTATATTGATGAGCTTGATGATTTTCCTAAACAACAAAACAATGTGGACAACAGTTGTTTGCTTTGCATGTGGTGATTACTATTTTTTCTTCGCTGGCGCAATTTCTCATTCTCTCGACAGCTAACAAAGATAGCTTGATATGCTTTCTAAGTTTTATGGTCTTCACCATCTCATGGTTAACCTTACTATTCCTCTTTCTTTGCAATCTGCCTCTCACTCTCATCTTTGCAACAAATAAGCCTTTCTCTCTATCCTTGAATGCCAGTGCTAAGTACATTATAGGATCTCCCTCAAAGATGCACCTCTTCAATGAAATGATTATGCCCATAGCAATGTATGGTTCTAAGCTATGGGATCATAGCTTGGGGTCTTGCGATTAGGGTTCCAAAGATTATGCTTCAACATATGATCTAATGTAAACAAACAATTATTGGCAAAGGCAAATTTGTCACCCAACCCCTTCATCTCAAGAGTATCTTCAAACTCACTTGATTTAAACATAGGCTTAGACCCATGGATAGTTTAACTTCTTTCTATGGGAGATATCCTTTTTCAACACTTTGCTCCTCAAAGGAGATTGCCTCTTTGGATCCATTCATACATTGGCATCATTTGTTCTTTAAGGTCTATTTGTACTTCACGTCTAACAACATCTAGTTGGTACTCATGCAACGCGACACATAGGTTTGCGAAAGAAGCATATTTCATTAAGGAAAACTTCTCTTGCCATAACTTTTGTAAGTTGCCAATGAAAACCTTCTACACATTTGAGTCCAACAACAGATAAGAAATTTGAGAGAATAGCGCTTGATATTGAGCAATAAAATCATTCACCTTCTCTTGGTCCCCTTGCTTATATCAGACAAGATTCGAAAAGGGCATCTTCGGCCCGATGTTAGCCTGGAACTATCGGAGGAACTGATTTACCAACTCATCAAAGGAGAAGATAGAATTATCTGGTAAGGAACAGTACTACTCAAGGGTAGTGTTCTTAAGGGATCTAGGAAAGAGCTTAGCCATTAGAGCATCGTGGTGGAAGAAATCGATGCACATAGCATTAAATGTCGAAACGTGCATCTAAGGGTCTCCAGGACCACCATACTTTTCAAATTTCGAAATCTCCATCCCCTGAGGAATAGGAGTGTTTAAAATAGCAATCGATAAAGGATTGTGCTGAAAGAAAGGTTGAAAGATAGGTTGAAAAGTAGCATTGGATAAGTTCGCTAGCTGGTTCTGCATCTGACCCATGTTCTGCAACAAGGCGTTTAAGAAAGGGTCAGAAAATGAAGCAGGACCAGCGAAACCTCCACCTAAACCACTAGAGCCACCAGCCCCCATCCCAACAAAGACTCTGCCACCACGACCAACATGGGCTCTAGGATTGCCACCAGGAACATTAGAACTGGCGGAATTAAAGCCCAAGGGTACCTTGTTTACCTTAATGACGGGGGGTGGCTAAGGACCAGAAGCAATGTTAATGGAAGGGCCAGTCTCATATCAATATCCTAGGCATCGAGACTTCTATTTGTCTTTCAATGGTCTCTGACCCAAGGTCTCGGGCAACGCCAAACCTAAGATTATACGATGGGACATGAGTGTCATCTATGTCCATAATGCCCCAAAGATCGAGACTTCTATTTGTCTTTCAACGGTCTCCAACCCAAGGTCTCGGGCAACGCCAAACCTAAGATTATACGATCGGACATGAGTGTCATCTATGTCCATAATGCCCCAAAGAAACTTTGGACCTACCCAATCCTTGTCCAACCTAGTTCTTAAGTCATTAATAACCTTAGCAACCTTAGCCATAACTCTTTCTTTTTCCAAATACTTCCCAAACTCTTTCTTTGTCCAATCTAGGGAAAGAAGTTGCTCTACGGGAATCTCGAGAGCATTGTCTTCCTCCATAGACGATGCAGAAGGAGAAGTCGGAGGTGTAGGAATACGAGGAGCTTCCCTAAAAGGACTAGAGAAACTTGTATCTGTTCTTGAAATCATTTCATCAAAGGTAAGACCAATAGTGAACTTCTTAAGATCCATCTCTATATGTCGTAAGCTCCTTCTAACAACACGCCCCAAGGTTGTAGACTAACTCGTAAAGCTCATAAAGCTTCACAACACACAAGTCTGTAACACACCAGAACACAAGAGAAACATATCCAACACCTAGAAATGAAATCAATATTTTCGCATCGGGTTCACCAAAAATGTAGAGAAGGGGGATTCATCACCCCTAAACCTCCAAGTCACGGGAGAGCCTAAGGGAACGAACTGCCCTAAACTACCTCAAGTTGTTTGACAGGTTGAGAGAGAAGCTAAAACGGAAGGGAAAACGACACATTGTTTCCCTCTTGCTGAAAACAGGCGTTTACAAAACCGGGTGAGCCAGCCTCAAAGGTTTCAGACTGCAGACCAGACAGCTCACTGTCTAAGGGCAGCAATGTGGGAATTGGACTCCAGTGCAGCACGCTGGCATCCTATACGGACAAAGGTTTGGCGAACAAACAAAAAAAGCAAAGGGCCTACTAAGGACCCAACTGACACAGTTTTATGGTTTGATAGAAAGAAAAAGAATAGAAAGTACAACAACAAGAATACTAGAAATTATTCTAATGCGGAAATGACAAAGAAAGAGTAGGAAAATATATCTTTTCACCTATGCTTCAATTCTTCAACTCCAACTCCAACTCCAAATAGACAAACTAGCACCTGCACAAATGAAAACAGGGAAAAAGTTGGGCTATGTTTCGAAGTCTGCTTCAGTCAAACCCCCGTTTTGGTGTTCCCACCTTCACAGATAACCAAATATGCAACGAGATAGAGAAATCGATAAAGAAAGAATAGAAAATACGATATCAAATAGAGTGCAAAGACAGCTTGGATGCTACTCTATAAGACACAAAGATGCGAACAAAATAACAAGAGCAATATCACCTTTCCTCCTGCTAGCACTCAAGGCCAAGAGGAAGAGATGACAGCACACCAAAAGAATGAAGCTTTGTCAACGTGCAAAGATGGTGGAGTTGCAACAAGAATGCCATAGAGAGCAAGAAAATCACCAAGAAGAGAATGAGAGAATTGAAAGCTAGAGTGAAGAAGTTGTGAAGGAAGAGTGAATGAATGAGTTTGAACTGCAAAAATGGAGGTAATAGGTCAATTTTCGTCGGTCAAGGAAAGGAAGAAGACATCAGTTTCGCAGCAAACCAGAAACGTAATGCCTTTGTAGATTCCAAGGGTAGGAATCCTATTAGGACATAAGCATGGCACACAGACGTCTGCGCGATGCACGCATGTCCCCAACAAAAGTTCCTCCACCAACGCAAAAAGACAAGGCCATACGGAAGAAATAAGCTAACGATGGTAGGGTTGCATCATTCAACTTATATTTTCTAAAGTAAAGGTAAAATAAATGGAGAATTTGCCTAGGGTGCAAATTTGCACCATTACACATACATCCTGACAATGCCATCCCGACCATAGAATAACAAACTCTCACTAACACCTAATCCCCAGGTGTCATGATGCTCATATCAAGCACACCAACTCATCCAATCGACTGCAATCACCACAATAACACCAAAAGATATAC
>VDFB02116369.1:83520-127843 GCA_007258455.2 Sequoia sempervirens | reverse complement strand
TTATTATGATTTTTGGTGAAGGAAAAATATTTTTATAATTTTTCTATGAGGCTGGGCAAGCCTTTTTGGGGTTTAAAAAATAATTAAAAATAAAGTACTAAATTTGAATTTTGGTCGGCAAATTTGGAGGGAAAAGGCAAGCAAGCTTGGTATAAATACTGTTGGCGTGACAATTCACACCTCTGGAATATGAATTGGCAATGGATAGCTATGCATAGTGTGTAATGACTGCTCTTCAAATTAGGAGGGGAAGCTCCCTCTTGTGCTGATATGCGTGAAAAAGTAATCTAATTCCTATCTTTTTGACTCAACTGGTAGAGGCACAAGGTGAAGAAAACCTAATACATTGCAACTAAGGATTTTCTCTAGTTTTGTAGATCTTTAACTACAACTAGGATAAACCCTAAACTATCCTATTTCCTCAAGAAACAGAGCATGAGGACTTAGGAGCAAGGAATTGATATACAATAAACTTTATTATAGGATTCCCAAGGGGGTAAAATACAGAGTCCGAGGTGTAGGCTGAAATAAAGGTTATTAAGAACGACAACAAATGGTAAACTAGTTTCCAGGATTCCCAAGGGGGTAAAATATGCAATATGAGGTGTAGGATGGAAATAGGTTACTGGAAACAAACATTAAACAACAAGCTCCATTGCAGGATTCCCAACGGGGTAAAATACTCAATCTGAGGTGTAGGCTGCAAACAAGATTACTAAGAACAACATTATACGATAAACTTCATCTCTAAATTTCCAATGGGGTGAAATATGCAA
Organism: Sequoia sempervirens; assembly: GCA_007258455.2. NCBI lineage: Eukaryota > Viridiplantae > Streptophyta > Pinopsida > Cupressales > Cupressaceae > Sequoia > Sequoia sempervirens. The sequence continues at coordinate 127,067 of VDFB02116369.1, read as the reverse complement.
TTCGGGGCGTAGATATGAAACAAAGCTTATTAAAACAAAGACATAAACAATGAACACGAAAAGATCATCCACTCTTATTCTTAATAAAAGTGAACTAATACAGAATAGCAATACTATAGGTAAGGTTGCTCAGCATGTATGCTATTACGTGCAAAAGTTAATTACAAATGAGCAAAGTTCTCTTATTTATAGACATCAAAGATGTAGGTAACCCTAAAATCACCTTGAGTCAACAATTAGTCTTGCAAGTATGCAAGATTTTATTGCTAAATCTAAATAAAGGAAACTATACAGTTAACTGGAAAACTACCATCAGTTAACCGAAACAAGACTAAACTAAACTGGACATGTGCAACACACAAGTCCTTATTGAAATGAAGATAACTGATAACTAACATCAATTAACTGATCCTAACTGAAAGTCTAAACTCCTCCAAAGCTATCTCTGAGGATTAGATAAGCATGCATAAAATCAGCAATTAGAACTCAAGATTGATGTCGAGTTAACTGCTACTTCTGACTCTCTCCTCAAAAATAACAGCAGGTTCCAACTGACTGACTACTCTGAGCCATCATGGGCTATCACCTCGTCTAGGAACTGGTCGACTGTCTCCTCCTCTGGCACTTTGACGTTGTCCACAATGATAACCTACCTATTCAACTCCTCACTGTCTCCAATCATCCTCTGACATTCTGTAACCTACTCAATTGCCTTTTTGAATCTAGTTTTCATCACTGAGAAGTGATCCAACTTGGACGCCACAGGATCTCCATCTAGACTGTCACGAACAAGCTTCTCAAACTCGGCCTGTACTATATCAAGATCACTATAAGTACAATCTTCACGAAGATAATGGCACAAGATCTAAGTGATAAACTCACTGATGAGTTTGAGAGCTCCAGTAACACGTTCTTTGAGTGCATCCAACCTTGTAGAGATTATGTCATATGTTTCCACTTTGAAGAGATGTTCTCTCCACATGAAAACCTTCCTTTTACCCTCATCTCCTACAATGGCGTCATATGCAACTGCTAATTAAGATATGAGAACCCGATCCTTTTCCTTGCCCTGTGCTACGGTCAATTATAGTCGTTGAATGCCTTGATGAAGATTATGCGCATCTAACCTTTACTATGTAGATTGGTTGACTTCAACTTGATCTAGGCACTGATATAGTGATATTCAGATTTGCAATGTGGATATGCAACACCTAATTTAGCAAACTCTGTATAACCTCTAATCAGATTATCCCCTTGCATTGGAGCTGCTCTATGTGATAATAATCTTCTATTTCTACAGAATACACCCTACTAAACAACCATAATGCAGATTGGGTAATGTTCCCTTGCATGAGGCATCACATATATCATCTAGAATACTTCTAGCCCAAATTGTTGTAGTAAGAAGGTGGTAATTATTAGTTTTTTTCACTTTATCCAATCACCCAAATACTCAAGGTGACACACTCCTATTTATTACCATGACCCTTCACCCACAAACATCTCACCATGAATGTACAAGTTGAATGGAATGAGGCAGTTGGTATACACTTTGATCCCTAAGGCGACTCTTCCAAACCAATATGTATCCAATAGGAGTGGCTAATAATATATCCATTTGTGGTGGCTTCTCCTGATTTGCATTATATATATAAATATATGTATTTCAAAACACTCCCAAGCATCCTTGTAGGCAGCGACCAATAATTTTAGTGAATAGAAAATCTAAGTATCCACACAAAATAATCTTTCCTTACAAATTTATTTTTACCTACAAACTTCAATAAATTTGTTACCTATAATTTTTGAAACTCTTGCAAATAAATAATTCTAAAAATATAGAACTCTACTCAACACAAATTAGTCTCAAATTGTATCCTTTCAGCAAGAACCGTGACTTTGAATGAATTGCCTTGTATTGGCTAGGGAAGATCTTTCACTCCCGAAACCAATCTTCACCCTTGGGTTTTCGTCCTAAGGTTGTTGTTGAACAAACCTACTCAATCTCTGCAACCAAGGTTTCAAGAAAATACCAAATAACCAGAATATCAAGAATAAGGAAATGAACTCTCAACCTTGTTTTATAATCCCCTTGGCATATTTCTAGAAGTTATATTTTATAACCATTTAATAAATTTTTAGAAAAATTATATTATATCCCCTTATAAAGTGAATTTTTATCTTAATTTACTTTTGAACCATATGAATTACTTTATAATTCAAAATAATTATATTTTTGCATAATCACCAAGTTGCGAAAAATACTAGAATAGACCAAATATGAATTTTGACTATGCCAAAATACTCTTAAGCTTTCAAGATATTGAAGATTATGAAAATTACTCCTTTCCAAAGATAGAAACCTTCTTTAAGAAGCATGGAGATTTCCCAAAGTGTCGAAATTGCATCCGAAAAGTACCATTTGACTCATTTTGATTATCTGAACTCACTACCACTATCAAAATTCATTTCCGATAAAGTTGGCATTCTCCAAGAATCTTCGAACTTTCTAAGAATGTTGGAATGGATTGAAAAGGGGACATTACAATGAAGGGGAGGTCAAGGATGGTGCATTTATTGCTAATATTCTTTGTCGAGCCATTGAGGAAGTGCGCCCTCAAAATGTTGTGCACGTTTGTGATGATCCGATTGAAGAGCACAAAAGATTTACTGAGAGGGGGGGGGTGAATCAGTAAATCAACACAAATTTACACTTTGAAAACTTTCTACACAAACTTAAATTCTCATCAACACCAACTTTAGCTATGAATCAATTTACACAAGTTGATAGCAATTTATTGAAATATTAAATATATTTTTAGATGGAAGTAGGCACCAAACTACTTGATTTACAAGTGAGATGATTTAGTAGGCAACAACCTACAAGGGACACCCAAACCCTTTTAACTATTTAGTAGGCACCAACCTACAAGGAGCACCAACCCCTAATGCAAGGCACCAAACCTTGACTTGATGATTGCAAGATGATGCCTTCAATCTGACCTACACTATCCCAATCCTCCAATCTGCCTTTGGTGATGAATGATCTCACACTTAGCCCACACAAGGAGATGGGACTTCAGATTTAGAATGCTCACTTACCCAACCACCGCTGCAAACTAGATTTGAAAGATGCATATATACTTTGTTCAAAGATTGCACCATTTTGATGAAGCATTATGACTGCCTTTTCATATCTTACTCATCCCTTTTCATCTTGTGTTTTGTCTTGAATGATTTTTTAACACAATTTTCATAATCGAACCTTTTAATTGTTAACAGATACATCTGTTAGAAACAGATTGTAGTAATATGTCATTTCAGATGCTAAAGAATGCATCCCTTCAGAAATGACCCATATATTCAAGAGAAGTAAATTGCTTACTAGAAATAGACGTTTTGTTTTGCATACGTCTTTTCAGAAAGTGATGTCATATACTCGAAAACTTCAATCGTGTCTCTTTAGAATAGATAGCATTCTTCCTTACATGTCCCTTCATATCTATCTGGAACGTGCCCTTTTTTATATCGATCATTTCACTTAACAAATCTTCTTTAATTTACACCATTTCAGATCTAACTAAATCTTGTCTTTCTTTCTTTAATTTGTGCCTTTATGAAGAGATGCGACACTCAAATACGACTTTCTTTCATTTGTTTGTTTTTTTGGTTAAGTGGCGACTTAGTTTTCTTTTATTAATTAATATGCATAAACCGAGTTTAGGTATTTTTCATACCAAGCTGCTCTCGACAGGTTAATTTGACCATCTTTGTTTTCATCGAACCTGAGTCTTTGCATTTTCAACAAGGCCGCTATTTTGTCTTATGTTTATGCTTCCAATTTTGTCACTTGCGTAGCTTTGTCTTATTCTAATTGCCAACAATCGAATTCTTCTAATTAAGATTAATGTGTCCCTCTATCAAGGATTCTTCTTGTTGATATCAACTTATGATTTAATTCGTGGTCGTCCAAATAACCCTTCTCACAATTTGATTTCTATACATCTATTATACATTCAGGCACTGCGTAATTTTATCTCTGGGAAAAGTATCATATCTGGTCAAGTAGCACCTTATACAGACTACAAGAGTTATCACGGGAAAACATCATTCCAAGCTTCCAGACCACGACCAACACACACAGGTCGTCCTTGTTTCATCATGCCGGTATCAACCTCAACGGCGCTTTGTATTGATAATTCTGAAGTATTATTCAGTAAATTTTGACGTACACGTCTCTTTGATCTGCATCTGCATTCGCTTCAAAGCGCGACCTTTCAAGATTCTTACGATATCTGGGATCCACATCTACTTACGTCATTTAGATGTAGAAGTTCATTCCATACAAAATTTCAATCTGTAGATGATATTAAGTCGAGTTTCGAATCTTTTGAAGATGTATTGCTCTGTCTGTAGCACACTTTTTCTCTAATAGAATCGAACCTATGACAACTGAATTCTTTCCACAGAAATTTATTTGTTTTCAATAACCTGATCAAATGATGACTTCAACAACCTGATTTATTCATCTTTACAGTTTGATTAAGCCAACACAAATATATTCTTTGCCTTGACCTTTAATGACAATACTTCAATAGTCTTAAAATCCTTCTATGTTTAATCTGAAGAATGTATTTATGACATAGATCTGTGTAATGATAGACCTTCAACTTGTCATCTGCAATATGATATCTTCAGTCATGCCTTTGCAATATGTTATCTTCAATCATGTTCATTTTGACATCAACTACTCCATCATTTTCACTTTGACATCAATGACAACATTTCCAACACCGACACTCTGCTGCGATGATTTCAATGTGCTTGTAGGTCTGATTTGTGTTTTGTTTTTGGTATTTGTTTGTTGTGTTTTGTGTTTTTGAAGTTTGATGCCAATAATGCTAATAATTTTAAAGCTTATACATGCAATAGGAACTCAAAATAACTAAGCTACTGAGATACATCGAATATAATACTTCATTTTGAAGCTAAATATAAGTTCTTCATTACATTAGAGGGTACATGAAATAGATGACTTATATAGATCTCAAAACTAGATACATCATATGCAATAATTTAACTTACAGCCAAACAGCACTATGAATAGTGCTTTGCTACAGTACCCGCCCTCAATAAATTGCTCACACAACATGCAATACAAGTTTCTCCCTTCGAAAAACGAATTGGAAGGCTTTCTAGACTTAGGGTGCCCCCTTTTGAAGTGATAGCAGCTCCCTTAAAGAGGCGTTTCTTTTCTTCTTGCGGCTACAAACCCTCAAGTATGGCGGCTGGCTGTAGGTGTCAAAAAAACAGTCCGAAATCCTTCAAAAATGCGAACAGCTCCTTCGTAGATGCAAATGGCATCAATGGCAGCAAAAACCCTTCCAAAAGATGACTCCAATCACTTGCAAACAGCAAATAATGGCTCCAACAAAGCATCCAAATTCTGATCTGCAACTTTAAGGTGGTCTTTCACACCATCAAGAAGCTCAAAAACGAAGAACAATCCCCCACCAGGCTTACCCACTGCTGAAATCAGAAAACCCTAGTTTTCCCTCTTCCACAATCTCCCACTCACAATTTTCAATCAGCAAAATAACTTCATAACATGAGGGGGTCGAACTTCTCCTCTTGCTTTTATAATTTTACATTGAAATCACTATTCATTAAAGTGAGTTACTATTCACTTAAGTTATAAGTTTTTTCCACTTTAGTAATGAATAGTAAATGAAAAATATAAAGTGACCACTTTAAATAATAGACACATGGTCCCTAAGCCAGACAAGGTGAAATTAAAGTTGAAAATCAATATTTTAAGCACAAATATCACGCCAAAAGCACAAATTCACCCCGTCACCATACTCCAGATACCAACACTGCAAATTCACGACCAAGTGTCCGTTCGAGCAACCCTCTATCCAAAACCATTAGCCTCCGAGGGTCGATGTTATAAGCTAATCCTCTGATTCATAGAAGATCAATTAGAAGGGGACATTACAACGTTAGACCAGACAATGCCAAAAATTGTACAGCAGTTGAGTTATTCATTAAGGAGCGTTATTCACACATTTTTTGGACACCTTGTGTTGTCCATTCCCTCAACTTTATGCTACAAAAAATTCAAACCAAAATTGATTGGATCAAACAAGTATATGTCGAGGTCAAAGAGATCCAAACGTTTATAGTCAACCATCATATGTCACAAGGCTGTAATGTCCTCATTTTGGCCATACACTTTTCTTTGACTGATAGCCTATTTCCGGAAATCCGTAGGTTGATCAGAAGTGAAATTAGGGTTTCCTTGCTTGGAGGTTTGTGGCATTTCTAGGTATTTACTATTTTTAGTAAATACTAATTTTGGCAGTGGTTCAGTTGTCAGTCTTTAGTAAGTCATTTTCAGTTGGAGCAGTTGCTTGGGTTTGATTTTGGCTTTAAAAAAAACATTATTTGGTGAAATAATATATTTCAAGGCATTAATGTTTTAATTTCAAGTTGACCCCTTGGCCTAGTTCATTAACTGTAAGTTCTCTTTAAAAGGTGGCCATGAAGGGGTACACCCTCATGAAGGAAATATTAAATATTTATTAAAGTTTTATTGTGCTTTGAAGTGGACGCCATTCTAAAGGAGGATTTAATATTTTGAATTTTTAAAATATTTCAAAGGGGACTTTTGGCGTCCCATTCTTGGAGGAGTTTTGGGAATTTGAAAAGTCACCTCTTTTTCTATAAAAGAGAAGTTTTGCTCCAACTTTTATCATCCATTGTTAATTGCTAAAGTTATGCTGTCAAAATGACATTGTGATTATTTCTTCAAGGGATGCTTACCTCCTAGATTCCAATCAATTTCGTGTTTGAAAGACAACACCTAATTGGTTTTATTGCTACTTCTCATCCAGACTAGCAGATTGAGCCTATTGTTGAAGAATTTTGGAGTTTATTATCATTTTTGAGTTGCTGGTTCATCTACAGCTGAAAGTGAATTTTGTATACAGCTTTGTGAGTAAATTTTATTTCATTCCGGGCATTTGTGCTACATGATTGTTGACATTGGGCAACCCTTCTCATAGAAGATGAGATTTAAATTCAAAGAACCTGATTTTTAAGAGCAAAATCGCCCTTCCAGCCAGGCCGTACCTTCTTAGAGCACATTGGGATTTGTGCCAAATAAATGAGGAGGATTTGATGCTGTTTTATGACTTGTTCTTGGGCGCCATTCTCCTAGAGAGCCTTTGCAAAAGGTTTCAGTCAATTTGAAGGTATATTGATGAAGTTATGAGCATTTCATGGTGTTTTCTGTTTGCTGATCAGAATTTCCAGAACTCAGATTTTTATATCAGATTGCATTAGTTTTATGTTTTTGGCCTTTACTTCATCATTTGAGGGATAAACATTGTAAAGCATTCATTCTTTACATCTTAGCATTATTCTCTATCATTGTAATACTTGTATTTGCAGATTCCTTGATTGTAAGGTTGAGATTTAGTAGTACTAATCCAACCATTGTTATTGCTGCAATTACTTGTTATAATTTCATACATTTGTAACCCCTAGATGGTTTACCGCCAGTGTGGAGAAAGAACAATTAATCTCTCTTTAGTCACCCACTGTAAAGTGGCAAATTCCCACTCATAAGTGGATGCCCACCGCAGCGGATGAATTAGTTTTGTATTGTAATGTTTTCCCCCCATTGTTCAAGTGGTAGCGTGGAAATTCTCATGGCTGGTTATCCGCCTATTGTTTCAGTTTTTTAATTAATAACTCCGTCATATGTTAGCACCTCACCCTCAATGGGATCTTGCGTGCACATTCTTGACGTTGAGTTTGCTTCATTTCAAGTTATTGCTTTTTGTTTCTCCGCCATATGACAACACCTCTCCTTCCTTGGGATTGAGTGTGCATTCTTGGCATTGAGTTATTTCAAACTTGGATTTCAGTTTTAATGCTAACACTAATTCAATTGGCGAAGTGTTGGTTTATGTTGTGTAATTCTATCGAAAAAATTGGTTAGCATATTTCAGTGGTATCATAGCAGAAGATCTTGCCATCCTGTTGGTCAATGCTTCATTCTTTGAACAGATTATAGTTCAGCTCCTTGTGGTATCCAGAAGTTGGCAGTTAGGCATGGCTAATGAAGAAGAGATGAAGTTGGCAGAGACTCTCTTTATGGCTGGAAAGAGACTTGGTAAAGAATTTCAGTCAAGAGAAAATGAAGAGAACATTCTTCATTTGTTAGAACAATGCTTGAGACGTGTGAAGCCATCACCTTCAGAGAAAATGGAGTTGGCACTAGCTCCTGTAGTGAATACTTTGAATCAGCCCTATTGGTTGGGGCATCCTGATGAAGAAACCAAGCTGCTGATTTCTTCCTGTTTCATGGAGATAATAAGAATTGTAATTCCCCAATTGCCCTATGATGACAAAACTATGAAGACCATATTAAATATGATAGTAGAAAGTTTTCAAGACCTTGATGAAACTGATAGCAATCAGTACTCCAGAAGAGCTGCTATATTGAAGATCTTTTTAGAACTCAAAACAAGTATTTTGTTGGTTGAATTGGGTATGCAAGATCGAATATATTATTTGATCCATTACCTCTTCATTTCAACTTGGAGTGAACAAGAAGAGGATGTAGTTGTAGCAATGAGAAACATTTTAATTTTAACTATCAATGAGATGGATGACATTCCAAAATCCGTCTTAACTTTTCTGTTAAACATTCATGAACAAGAAGGAAAGAATTCCTGTACTGCTGGTATGTTGATTAAAGATTTGTTCATTCAGTGTGAGAAAATTGAAGCCACACTTGAAGAAGACAGAGCAGAAAAATGAGGTAGTCATTAATACAGAAAACAAAAATAAATTGTTGTTTCTCAATGATTGTAAGGCTGTTTCTCAAGAAGTACCTATTGATATGCAGTTGTCCGCACATGTTGAGGATGAGTGCAATGAGGCAACATCAATTTTGAATACACATGAAGAGTCTATGACAAGGAATCAAGAAGACTTCCTTGGTATGCTTGTAACCACTTATGAAGAGATCAGTAATATACCTTTACATGAAGGGCTCATTGAAGACAAGAAGGGTGCACTCTTCAAATCAGCTAGTAATGATGATCCTTTACTTCATTCCAATGAAGATGTCATGAATAGTTATGGATTAGAATCGTTTGATCATCAAACTAAGCTCTTGGAGAAAGATTCTCATGAAGATATCAGTTTTGTTGAGTTGGGAGGTGTCTCATTCAAAGAGTCACCATTCCAAGTGAAGTATGAAGGACAGTTTCTTTTTGAACAAATAATCAGCCCCTCAACATTTGGGATCCGAGTGTGAAGGCACCTAATTTTGTTAAGGAACTTGTATGGGATAGATTTCCCTTTGATCCCAATAAAGAACAAAATTCAGATTTCACTACAAGCTATGAGATGGCCTTTGGAGAAGTTGTTTTTGACAAAGTAGCTTGCATGAAAAAGCCCCATAATGACCATTTTAGTTTGGTTGCAGCCACTAAAGAAAAGTTTTTTGTTGCTAAAGCTTTCAAGTCTGCGATTAATTATGACTCATTGATCAAATTGGGGGCTTCTTTGACATATAATCGAGGAGATAATGAAGAGGTTAAAAAAATTCTCAAATTTAAATCAGATTTTCCTCTTTATGTCGTTGATTGTAAATAGAGGTCCGAAGAATTGGTAAGATTTGATTCTCTTCATGACCTTGAGTATTTTCAATTGGTGGGTGGTGAAGGATAGGAGTCTTGGAGCAGCTATGGGGGCAACAAAGACAAGGAACATAATTCTGATTTGAACATCTCATTGGCATTTGAGCATTGGAGAAGTGGTCTGATTTTCTATAGCAGTAATCTGGAATTAATTCGCAGTCATAGGACACCATAGGGAGGCTCAATTTGCTTGTGGGAGCTTGGCATTGCATCGATTTTCCTTCTTGCCTTGGGCGCACCTCTCCTAGAGTCATGGCGATGATGTTTGGGACTTGAGGAGGCTTTGAACTGTTGAAGATTATTTTATGTCACTTGCTGGCCAGAACAGGGGTGACTAGCTTGGAGGGTCGATTTGGCTTGGAGATTGATCATTGTGCATGGTTATTGATTGCTTTATCAACTATGATTAAGTGGGGCATGAAACAATCAGGTTCCTCTATGATTTGTTCACAATATCATTGCACATAGGATAGTTTGTTTTGCAACTATAGGTGCGCATCTATACTAGCATTGTCATATTTTGATAACATTGTAATTGCCAAGAGCCTTGGCCAATTTATATGAGCATTGTATTGGACATTTCATTTCAATCAAGGAGATATAAGTTGCTGGTTATATATTGTTGTAATTGAGCAATATAATATGAATCATACTCAGCTTATTAGTATGCATGCCAAGTGTTCGACAAAATCTCAATTGGTTGTAGATGCACTTTCTTCATGTAGTTTTCCATCTATATGCATCCAAGAAAAGTATTGCATTGCATTTAGATTCTTGCTAGACATTGTAGAAGTCTTTTAAAGCTTGCAAATCATTTTAGCATTCATTTCAAGCATCAACTTCAAATTGAAAACTTCAAATCAGCAAACAAGAACATTGCACACCAACTGTTTGACGAAATTACAAAGGCAAAAAATTGAAGAGATTGAGGTCAGTTTTAGCTAGGCTCATTACAGTGGTATCAAAGCTTTGATCCTGCCATCTTGGAGGGTTAAAGATCACATGAGAGGTCATCATAGATACTACACTCATGGAAGAGCAGAACAAGAAGAGAATTGGCAAGAAGATAATCCATTTGAGGACACACCATTAGAAGAAATGGGTGACAGGCCATTAGAAGAATGGGACACACCATTAGAAGTCTTTTAAAGCTTGCAAATCATTTTAGCATTCATTTCAAGCATCAACTTCAAATCAGCAAACAAGAACATTGCACACCAACTGTTTGACGAAATTACAAAGGCAAAAAATTGAAGAGATTGAGGTCAGTTTAAGCTAGGTTCAATATAGTGGTATCAGAGCTTTGATCCTGCCATCCTGGAGGATTAAAGATCGCATGAGAGGTCATCATAGATACTACACTCGAAGAAGAGCAGAACAAGAAGAGAATTGGCAAGAAGATAATCCATTTGAGGACACACCATTAGAAGAAATGGGTGACGGGGCAGGAGATGATCCACAAAGAAATGAGAGAAACAATGAAGAAGTTCAGAATGAATCATAGAATAGTAAGGGGAAGGAGCGAGCTAGAGGAGAGAGCCCTGAATCAGAATTTAGGAGAACTGATAATTTGATGGATATGATGTCTGAACTGTTGGGTACCATGAGACAGGCTATTCCACAACAGAGGATAATTCAAATCGGATAGACTAGTGGCACTTCAAGGACAGAGCAGCCGTCAGTCCAGCAAAATGTGTCATCCAGTATGTCAAAGCATAGGCCTGGACAACCTACTTTTATTCCTAGGGAGACCCCTCCAGTCCAGCAGATAGAACAACCAAAGTTTCAGGGATCCCGTGGCATGTCAGCAACCGATGTGACCAGACACTATGCTGAGTATATGACACTTGCTCTTGAGATTTGGCAGGTCTTGTCTATTCATGAGTTCTAGGATGTTAAGAAACCAAGAGGGGGAGGTAGGATTGAGCACAAAGCACCCTAGCCACAGCCACCACAACAGAATAGAGATCTCCAGCAGGCTGTAAGCAAGATCACATTACCCCATTTTGATGGCACTGATAAATGCACAACTAGGTCATGGGTTCAGAAGCTGGACAATTATTTATCTTTGAGGCCTATGCAAGAGGATGAGGCCACCAAATTTTCTACCCTGCATCTGGACGGTGTGGCACATGATTGGTGGTATCATGGTATGTACACCTTGTAGCATCATTTGGTTACTACCTATTAGGAGTTTACTAACAGGCTCATTGAGCGCCTTGATAAGGACCCTGAGCTTTACTTCTGAGAGCTTGGACAGCCGAGGCAAGGAGGTAGTTTGGAGACATACATAAGTGAATTCCAGAGGCTGTCTGTCATGGTGACAAGGATTTTTGAGAGGAGGCTGGTTATATTGTTCATTGAGGGATTGTATGAGCCTATGAGAGGATGGATCAAAGCTTTTGATCCCCCCACCTTGCAGGAGGCTATGTGAAAGGCTTGTAGCATGGAGACAACAACACCTCGTAGTAAGTTCTCCTATGGTTCATCTTCTTCAAAGACAACAGATCATTCTCTAAAAAGAAGAAGGACAAACCAAATGAAAAGGAGAAGAGTGCAGCACCTTTGGATCGAGATACCCTTAACGATTTAAGGAAGAAGAAGCTATATTTTTATTGTAAGGGACCCTATGATGCAAATCATGATTATCCTTTGAGACCCAAGGGCAAAGCTAATAGGGTTATGTGGGCATTTTATGAGGATTCTCAGTGAGAAATCAGACCAACAATCTGATTCTGAGGATTCAAGCGCTAAACATGATGAAGAAAAGCCTTAAAGTGAAGAAGAACATGAAAGGGCGACAGGACGCCAAGATGCACGCATCACCAGCATTCAGCAAGAGGGATCATTTAGGATGCATGGGGTTCTACCAGGGTAGAAAATCATCACTCTTCTTGACATAAGAGCTACACATAATTTTATTGATGCCAGAATGGTTGAAGGCGCGAAATCCAAACAGAAGAATTTGAGGGAATACAAGTTAAGGTTGCAGATGGATACACTCTCAAATGCGATAGGATGATTCCAAATTTGCTTATGCGCTTGAAAAACTATGAGTTCAAGACAGATTTTTATGTAGTGAATATGGGAGATATAGATATGGTTTTGGGTATGAGATGGTTGCATGATATTGGAAAATTCACCCTTTACCTCCAAGAGATGGAAATGAGATTTCACGTGGATGGAAAAACTCATGTGCTTAAGGCTATTCGAGATACTAGTTGCAAGATGATTTCTTTCAGGAGGATGGAGAGGCTCATGAGACATAATATGGTTTAGTCGGAAGTAGAGTGTGTTTTGATGCCTACATAGGGAGAATAGCAGAAGCCAGATTACCATCTAGACATTTAGGAGTTAAGAATTAAGCACACGAAGGTGTTCAGCAATATTCCACCTGGTAGACCACCAGACAGAGGGATCAAGCATATCATTAAGTTGGAGGAGGGCACCAAGCCCGTGATAGTTACTCCTTACAGACATCCCAACCAACTTAAGGACAAGATAGAGAAGACAATAAAGGAATTGTTTGCTATGGGACACATTAGACCTAGTAAGTTGCCCTTTGCTTCATCCATGGTTTTGGTCAAAAAGAAGGATGGTACATTGCGGATGTGTACAAACTACCGGTTATTGAATAAGAGGACTATCAAAAACAAATATCGCATAACCAGGATTGATGAGCTGATAGACGAGTTACATGGTGCCCGATATTTTTCCAAGATAGACTTGAGATCAAGATATCATCAGATTCGGGTTAGGGAGCAAGACATTGAGAAGATAGCTTTTCGGTGTCATTGTGGGCATTTTGAGTTTATGGTTATGCCATTTAGGTTAACCAATGCACCTGTGACATTTCAGTCCACGATGAATAGAGTCTTCCATTCACTGCTAAGGCGTTTGTGCTAGTATTCTTCGATGATATCTTGGTGTACAACAAAACATGGGAGGATCACATTGCTCATCTTGACACAGTTTTGGGTATTCTTGGTGAGGAGTCCTTGTACGCCAAGGAATCCAAGTGTGACTTGGGTATGACGGAGTTATTATACTTTGGCCACATCATCAACACAAATGGGGTACGCATGGATCCTAACAAGGTCAAGGCGATCGTTGAGTGGCCTACACCGGAGAATCTCACTCAACTTAGAGAGTTTATGGGGATATGTGGCTTCTATCGCAGATTTGTTAATGGGTATTCACGGCATGCGGCACTACTCACAGACTTGACCAAGAAGGGAGCATTTGTTTGGACTCTAGAGGCATAGGATTGCTTTGAGATGTTCAAACTAATCATGACTACTTGCCTAGTACTTGCATTGCCAGATTTTTCTAAACCCTTTGAGCTACAACGTGATGCTTCATGTAAGGGGATAGGTGCAGTTCTTATGCAGGACAAACATTTGATTGCTTTTGAGAGTCGGAAGTTGCATGGTCCAAAAAGGAGCTACAACATATATGATAAGGAGATGTTGGCCATTATGCATGCATTGGCCAAGTTCAGGCAGTATTTGGTGGGCAGTAAATTTGTGGTTAAGACATACCATAATAGCTTGAGACACTTCCTTGGGCAACGGGATCTTAATGATCGTCAATAGAAGTGGGTGAGCAAGCTGCAATCATATGACTTTGACATTGCCTTTGTCAAAGGGACACAAAATGTAGTTACTGATGCTTTATCTCGTTGCCCACACTTGAGCTCCATGGCTGGGATTACAAAGGATTGGAGACACCTAATAGTGGCAGAGTATGCCAAGGATAGTTGGGCTCGAGGAGTTGTTGAGGGTTCGGTGCAGGATGATAGATACACGGTTGTAAATGATCTTATCATTTACAAGGGGAGAATCTATTTGACCACAGGATTGGAGATGGAGAACACAATATTGAGGACCTTTCATGATACACCCATGGCAGGACATCCCAGATATTTCAAGACCTACAAACAGATACGAGAGAGATTCACTTGGAAGGGCCTTAAATCAGATGTCCTTCAATATGTCAGAGAGTGTCCTGTTTGTTAGCAAAATAAACAAGAGCACACATACCCTACGGGCTTACTACAACCACTTCTGATTCCTGATAGGAAGTGGGAGAGTTTGTCAATGGATTTCATTAGTAGTTTGTCGAGAGCCAAGGGTCGGGATTGTATCTATGTGGTTGTGGATCGTTTGACTAAGTATGCTCACTTCTTTCCGATCACAGCTACACAGGTAGTAGAGCTGTTTTTCCATGAGGTATTCAGGTTGCATGGGTTGCCTCGGAGCAGCATCAGTGACAAAGATAACAAGTTTATGAGTCATTTTTGGCAAGAGCTATTCAGGCTATGTGGGACTGAGCTCACTTCGAGTACTAGTTGCCACCCGTAGATAGATGTTCAGATGGAGATAGTGAACAAATGGGTGGAGGGATACCATAGCAATTATATTGCAGGGCAATAGAAGGGTTGGGTTAAGTGGTTATATCTTTCTGAATATTGCTACAATACCACTTACCATCTCTCGATTCAGATGACACCATTCATGGCTTTGTATGGGTATAATGCACCGAGCTTTCTAGACTTATTGTTGGGTGACAACAAAGTGCCTAGCGTTGGGAATTTTTTGCAGGAAAACCAGGACATCATGAGACCTCTACGTGAGAACATCCAAAAGGCACAAAACCAACAAAAGCAGTATGTAGATCAAAAGAGAGTTGAGCGCTCATTTGAGGTTGGAGATATGGTGTACTTGATATTGCAGCCTTACAGACAGTCCTCTCTTAAGAGGATTGGTGCAGACAAACTCAAGCCACGTTACTATGGACATTTCAGGATTATCTGAAGAGTGGGAGAGGTGGCTTACGAGTTGGAATTGCCGGCAGATAGCAGAGTACGTATTGTACTTCATGTGTCACGCCTCAAAAAGGTGTTAGGACATCGTGTGGTTCCTTCCACAACTTTACCACCCTCAAATGATGAGGGGAAGCTGATTTTGGTGCTCGAGGCTATTTTGGAGGTTAGAGAGACATTTGCGCCATCGGGTTATCAGAGAGTATTTGATCAAATGGAGGGACTTGCCAATTGAGGATGCTTCTTGGGAGAGTGAGGAGATTCTACAGCATCTAGAGTTGAGATTGCTTGGGGACAAGCAATTTTAGGAGGGATGGACTATAATGTCCCTTTCCAGTTAGACATTCATATATCTGCATGATTAGCCTATCAAACGGCCCTCGTAGGTTAATAAGGCATGGATAGAGGGTCCTCTCAGCAGTTACCCAGGTGTTGGTTGGCTCATGGGATGCTTTGATAATTATTTATTTGGATATCTTGGCTGTTGGATAACATATTGTGTTATATTTTGTATTTGCACATTATGAGTTATATTTTTATATTATAATAAAGTGTAAATATAATATAATATTATATTGTTTATTTGGAAGCTTCTAGAAGGGGCCGACCCCTTGAGGGAAAAAGAATAAATAGTTGGTGTTGGCTTGCTTCTCATCATCCAGCTATTGACATTTGCATTTGATGAGCATCTTGTCGAGCCAAGGGTTTCTACAGTATATCAACTTGGTCTTTGGGAACGAAAACTCCCTTAGATTGGTATAACTAAGGAGGTGAAATATCTTCTGAAGGGTTGCAATTGTGGAGGTGATAATTCAGTCATCTCATTTGGACAAAATTAGTGGCCAAGGGCCAATTTTGTGGAGTTTGCATAGGATTTTATTGGCACTTCATCTTGGCATCGATTTGAACATCTCATTGGCATTTTAGCATTGGAGGAGTGGTCTGATTTTCTGTAGCAGCAATCTGGAATTAATTCGCAGTCATAGAAGGACGCCATAGGGAGGCTCGATTTGCTTGTGGGAGCTTGTCATTGAATCGATTTTCCTTCTTGCATCAATTTTCCTTCTTGCCTTGGGCAGACCTCTCCTAGAGTCATGGCGATGATGTTTGGGACTTGAGGAGGCTTTGAACTGTTGAAGATTATTTTATATGTCACTTGCTGGCTAGAAAAGGGGTGACTAGCTTGAAGGGTTAATTTGTCTTGGAGATTGATCATTGTGCATGGTTATTGATTGCTTCATCAACTATCATCAAGGGTGCCACCAAACAATCAGGTTCCTCTATCATTTGTTCACAATATCATTGCACATAGAATAGTTTGTGTTGCAGCTGTAGGTGCGCATCTATACCAGCATTGTCATATTTTGATAACATTGTAATTGCCAAGAGTCTTGGCCAATTTATATGAGCATTGTATTGAACATTTCATTTCAATCAAGGAGATATAAGTTGCTGGTTATATATTGTTGTAATTGAGCATTTTAATATCAATCATACTCGGCTTATTAGTATGCATGCCAAGTGTTTGACAAAATGCCAATTGGCTATAGATGCACTTTCTTCATGTAGTTTTCTATCTATATGCATCCAAAAAAAGTATTGCATTGCATTTAGATTCTTGATAGACATTGTAGAAGCCTTTTAAAGCTTGCAAATCATTTTAGCATTCATTTCAAGCATCAAATTCAAACTGAAAACTTCAAATCAGCAAACAAGAACATTGCACACCAATTGTTTGACAAAATTACAAAGGCAAAAAATTGAAGAGATTGAGGTTAGTTTGAGCTAGGCTCATTACAGGCCAATCATTCACACACCTACAACCTCTTGCGATCAAAATTTTATCACAAGTAGGTTTAATAAGAAAATTATTTTATCTCTTAAGTTTTATTTATATTTTAATTTTATAATTTAATTTTTAAAATTTTGTAAATTTAACTCTGTAATTTTGTCTTAATAGGTTGCTAGTTCATCTACATCTAAGAGGCATCGAGAACATACTCCATCCACTTAGTAAAGTACAATCAACTATGCTAAAAGAAGCAAGAGGACTTGGTGTATGTGCATTCAAAATTGTGGCTCCTTACACAAAAACAATGTGGCTACTAGGAAGGGACACAAGGAAGTGGGATATCGAGCTAGAGCATATTCACTTGGATGCTTCCACTTTCCACTTTGTTGCACTTGATGTTGAAGATGAGCCAAGTAGTGAGCATGAATGCCAGTGGAACTGTTTGTGGTTCCTCTAATTTACTAGTACCTACATCGCCTAATATGGATGGTGATGGTGATATTTTTGAAGATGCATATGATGATTGTTAATTAATGATGGCTGATTGTTGACACTTGACAATATTATTAATTCTAATATATATCACGATATTTGAGTTTGATGAATTCACATTGTAATATTTTTTAATTTTATGGTGGATTTGTTTGTTATATAACATATGATGCTATGTGTGGTGTATTTTGAACTCAATTACTGCTGAAAATATGTATATATTTTTGTATGTACGAACCCAACCCCAATTTTTTTTTACTAAACCCACAAATTGACCCTTGAACCAAACTCAAACAAATACCAGGAGAGTGAATTAGACAAAACCTTCAGTAATCAATCTTTAACTCCATTAGTGCAATGGAAAGAAAGAATGATGGTTCTTGTTGCCTGCTGAAAAGTGGAAGTGGTTGGCTCTGCCGCTAAGTTCTTTACTTTACTTTCTTGTAGCCCACTAAAAAGTGGAAGTGGTTGGCTTTTCTGCCAAGTATTTACTTTTCTCTATTGGTTGGCTTGCCGCCAATAGTTTTTTGTTCTGTTGTCTTTTTGACTTGAGGATAACCTTTTTGATAAGAATTTCTTTCTTCTGTTTTACGAGGTGGTTAGAAAATTTCAGTTTTGGGTCTATAGTCCTTTTGGCTAACATTTTTCACTCACTCTTGTCCGTTTTCGTGAAATTCTGAGTCATTTTTAGTGTGTTTTTGGTCAATTTCGGGTTTTTTAGGCAACTCAGCAGAATAGGGAAATTTAAGCCTAAGAGCAAAATTGCTAAATGTCCAAAAAATCCCGAAAATTGCTGAATGTCCAAAAAATCCCGAAAATTGCTGAATGTCCAAAAAATCCCGAAAATTGCTAAATGTCCAAAAAATCCCGAAAATTGCTAAAACTTCCAAAAGTTCCGAAATTGCTAAAACTTCCAAAAGCTGAAATTGCTAAAACTTCCAAAAGTTCCGATTTTGCTTAAGTTGTTTAAAAATACCTATTTTTATTAAAATGAAATTGTCAAATGAGCTAAAAGGTCCGATTTCTTCTATTTGACAAAATGTAAAATTGCAATGAGTCTCTAAAAACCCGAAATGCAAGTAAAAGGCATTTTTGAAGTTATTTGTTATATTTTTCACTTGCAATGAGCATCAAAAAACCCGAAATGAGTTTTGCAAGTGTTTTTGTGAATTTTGTAGCTTGATCTTGCTCATATGTACCCCGATTGAAGAGATTTTGGCATGAAGAACACTTGGCAAGGTCTGCAACTTTATTAAATTCCCCATTTTTGCTCTACCATTGCCACGTTTTTGCAGATTTGAGTTTGTTCAAGGCGCTTTTTATTTTTCTGTTTTTGTTGTTTTAAATCTTTTGTTCTTGGGTTGCCTTTCTATGGAGATTGAGATTGCATATTATAAAAAAATGTATGGCTGAAAATGCATTTTTCCACTTCACACACCCTTCATTCATTTCTCTTTCATACACCATCATACTTCATTCGCCCTTCATTCATAAAAACGTTTTTCTCTCTCTTTCATTCGCCTTTCCATTTCGTTTTTCATTCACTTGCCTTCATTTCATATTCATTTGCCATTACCATTTTTCTTCATCATCATTATCATTTTCTACAAAAATGATGCCCTTGGCTGAAAATCGGGTTTTCATAATCTGATTACAAGTAGGAGATTTTGACCAAGGTTACAAGTTAAAATGATAAACTTGCAATGACCTCTTATTTTTCCTACCTTGCACTTTTACTTGCAATGGCTTCCAAAAATCCCGATTACATTATACCTTACTTGCTGTCAGCCTTCCAAAACCCGAAATTCACTTGTGAGCCCATTTTTGCATCAAATTATCCCTTCCCTTGTCAGTCTTGTTTACACATATGATCTATCAAACCAATAAATCAAGGCATGGGCATTGTTTTATAACAATTTCATCTTGAATAAGGTGTTATGGGTTCTTCATCAGTGAACAAAAGAAGAAGAGATACAACAGTAATTCATGGAGCAGCTCGAAGGTCAATAATCGTCATGAAACCATCTAGGGACAAAGTAAATCAAGCATGGAAAAAGGACGCAACGAAGAGAAGAACTTCCTAAAGAAATGGTACTACTCCAAGCCTGTGATAAGGTTGAAGTTCGCCAAGGACACAAAGATCATTAAGAATGCAAATTCTCGTTCCAAGTTCGAGATCTCTTCACCAATCCTGAATACTTCAAGTTCTAAAATCCTGAAGCAGCATGAAGATCATCACAGATGAAGGATGATGTAGTTAGAGTCGTGTCTTGGACACTTAAAATAATTTCAATTATGTATTTTACTTTCGACAAAGTATATGTAAAAACAAGTTTTGCAATTGCAAGTGTTCTTTCCTTGCAATTTTGAAAAATGTAATTACATGTAAGTTCTTACAAAACAAATCACAATTTGGATTGTAATTTTGAATAAGTCAATTGCAATTAGTTATCGGTTGAGAGATTTTCTCAAGTTAGTTGAGATCCTCCCACCTTTTTCTCATGACCTCTCTCCTATAAATACCTGAGGAGGTCCTTTGTA
This sequence comes from Sequoia sempervirens, assembly GCA_007258455.2. Taxonomy (NCBI): domain Eukaryota; kingdom Viridiplantae; phylum Streptophyta; class Pinopsida; order Cupressales; family Cupressaceae; genus Sequoia; species Sequoia sempervirens. The sequence continues at coordinate 106,699 of VDFB02116369.1, read as the reverse complement.
ATGGGTATCTTTTGGCAATGCAACAAAATTCTGCCAATTTGTGTATGCATTCTAAGACTTTGAGTTTAGATGTAAATCAGATTGCAATCAATAAAGAAAACAAATTGCTTCCAAACTTTGTGTTGGTACAAATTGTGATGTGACGACATTATTTGGAATTGATTGTGAGTTTTGTGGTGTTATACAAGAGAGATTTAAACTCAATCTTGCAAACTTTGAGCTGCAAATTGTGTTTAAAATTTTAGATTAGTTTTCAGATTTGATACTACAGACTTTGAGCTGTTTGTCACATTTGAAGCTATTATAGAACGCTCAAACAAAGGGGGTAACTTGCAGACTTTGTGTTGCTTTTATTTTCTATTTTGAGCTGCTACATACTGTACTTGGTTACCAGAAAATCATCTAAAAAGGTTGATAGGAGAGTAAATTGTCAAAGACTTTGTGCTTTCAATTTGTTTTCCCGTCCCGGAGGAGCAACGGAGGACTTTGTGCCTTTATGGAAACTTTGCTTCTTTATTTGTTTACTTCATAAATCATTTATATTTTCAGCTGTGATTCTTTTCTGAAACAAGAGAAAAGAATAAGTGTCTTTTCTGGAAAAAGAGAAAAAGACAGAGTTTCACCCAGATTTAGAATAGATTTATAGTTAGAGTGTATTTCTGAATTGTTAAAATAGACAGAAAAGGGGGAGCCTTCCCTTTGAAAATAGGAGAGTTTATCTCACACACTGTGGCTGAAACCACAATTTTGCATATCCTCAAGGTATACAAAATTTTCAACCAACACTTCCAACATTTGATATTGTAATCAAATTCCCTTACACCATATGCTCACCTTGCCCATTCCGGGATTTGAGTGATCAGAAACTGTAGGGTTGCTTCTAGTTTGTTTATCATGACATTGGGCTAACGCTAACGGGTGAAAGATTGTGTGAAAATTTGGAAAAAGTGCAATGTCCCCTTTTTCGTAGCCATCTCAGTGTGATTTCTTAGCCTTTATTCTCCAAAGGCTAAGTGGTGAAATAAGGAGAAGCTAATTAAATTAATTATTAATTAAGTCATCAAATAAATTAAAAATTAAAAGGTGACTTTATAATTAATCAATTTAATTAAGTGGCTAAATAAAATATTATATCATAACTATAAGTCACTAAAATAAAATTAAAGGGAAATATATTTTTTATCCCACATTGGCAAGAAAGTGTTTGAGCTCTCCTAGGAAAAGTATAAAAGGATCTTAAGGGCTCTTTCTTGAACATCCAGAGAAATTGATATTGTTTTTGTTATGTCCATTGTGGAGCCTAGGGTTTCTAGAGTTACAGCCATTAATCTTTGAAAACGAAAACTTCCATTGATTGCATAATTGAGGTGGTGAAATATCCTCCGAAGGGTTGCAGATTGGAGAGGATAATTCAGTCCTTTCATTGATACCAAAATTTGTGGCCAAAGGCCAATTTTGTGATTAGTCGATTTGGATGTTGGAGATAGCTTGCATTTTCAATTCAGTAGTCCATTAGTATTTTTGCATTTGCAGATTGAAGAATAAGTATAAGTCTGATATTATATCACAGTCATCATATCAGCCATTGGAAGGCCACGATTTTGTTCTTAGAGGCTTCTTCTTGCTACGATTTCATGGGAGACATAGAGCGCTCCAATCTAGAAGGATAGACCATTATTTTAGATGCTGGTTCGTGGTGTTAAGGGCAGCAAATTAATTTATTCATCAGAAATTAATCAAGAACAGGGGCGGCTAGGAGAAGTATTCGATTTGATCTAGAGAGGAGTTCATTTAGATTAATATTTTATGCTATATCTTCCTTATCATCAACTATAACCAGGTTCCTTTGTAATTTGAAGTTGATTGCATTGTCATTTAGTCATTTAATGTTGCTGCTGTAGGTGATTATCATAATCAGACTTTGGCATTGTATTGCATATCTATTGTGAAGCCAAGAGTCTTGGCTATTGTTATCAGCATTGTATTGGAAAGACATATCAATTAAGGAGTCATGAGTTGCATGCAATATGTTTGATGTAATGTCAATATAGTATCATTCATTTCCAGCATATTAGATTGTATGCTAATTGTTTGTAAAAATGTAAGTTGGCTGTAGGAGTACGTTTTTCTTGTAGAGTTCATGTATTTGCATCCAAAAAGCCAAAAAGAGATTGAATTTGTATCTAGTTCATTATCTAGATACTGTTGAGTTAATTAGCAAGCTATTAGATTTCATTGAAGCCATTTGAAGACAAGCAAGCAAACTAAAAACTCCGAAACAGCTAGTTAAGAGATTGTAAGTGAAGTGTTTGACAATATTCCTTGAGGCAACTTAGGCCAGATTTTGTAAGGAATTTCTACAGTGGTTTAAGAAGTGTGAACATTGACATTTTGGTCTATCCCCTCTCCTTTAGGTGAAAAATCCTAAAGTGTTAGAAGGTCATACTAACCAAGATCCTTCTTTGCATTTTGGTAACCCTTACAATATTCTTTGAGGGCAAAATTTTGATCAGAAGTAGCAAGGGATATTACAAAAAGCTATGGGGGTATATTTTAGTTTTGAAGTTGCATGTCAATGCCGCAAACATGACAGTTTGAATATTTTGAAGGTGCAACTATGATAAATCCAATTGTTTTGCTATGAATTGTTTTGAAGAGAAATATATATAAGGTATCTATCTATGGCTAGTGCAAATGTAGGAGTGAGGGTGATTCCATAATTTTTTGGTATACAAGACCCCAAAGATGATAGCCAACCTACAATTTTTTTTACAAATTTGAAAATCTTCATCCCTGTCCCTTTACTTTTATGTTTTACGTGATGAAACTTTTGATTTGGCAGTTCCAAATGACAAAAAGAAGGCATGTAAGATGCAAAAATCCAAAGCTCTCTGAGATCAATATTACAATTTAAACAGGGAACTTTTTCAATGAATCCATGGGTGCTTTGGTGAACAAGTCTTGTCATGCCCCCGCCATGATTAAACTACAACACTAAATTATAAAAAGAAACCAAGCAAACAAACAAATAAAATAAATAACAATAATGGTTATTACATCTTTGTTGGCCGACCCTCATTATTTTGATGCCACCCTTGAAACAAAAATTTAATTTAATCTATTATATTAACACAACCAACCCATATCTTGGTGCTTGAGTATAAGGCAAATATAAGTATGTATTAATTGCCCAATTCATGGGTGTAGTGTTGTGACCTTTTAACACATCACCCCATTCAAAATGGGGACCCCCTCATTTTTGCTCCGTTTGGGTCTCTTGGCTTTGTTTTTCTCTCTATTTCTCTCTTTCTACTATCTGCCTTTCCAGGGATGTGCCCGTCTTTGAGCTTAAACGTGAAATTTTGGCTAAGTCTGTAGAATTAGGGTTTTGAACTTTCCAGTCAATTTGAGGTCAAGTGGAGTGAATAAATTGGAAATCTGAGCTTCGCGCTATAGTCAGTAAGCTCCCAACAGGTCCCCAACAAAATTTCAGTGAATTAAGACAACTTACTATTTTTAGTAAGTACCAGATTTGGGGCATTTTCTCAACACTGTTGAAGTTCTATCCGTCACACTGCATTCTGAGCACCTTGAGCTATCTGCTTGCAAATTTTGAGCTAAGACGAACAATTTTCTATTTTTAGCAAGTTCACCTTCAGGAGCTGATTTTAGGGTTTACATGCAAAGTTTTTCAGTGTATGTCTAGAGATTCTTTCTGGGTTTTCCGAGACCTATGCGATGGTATAACATGCAAGATGAAATGATGACTTTCAACACTCAGCCTTTGGAGGCTATTTTTAGGGTTTGCATGGCATAGTTTTCAACGCATGTTCAGATATTCTTTGTGGGTTTTTCAAGAGCTACACAGTGATGTGACATGCAAGGCAAGATGATCACTTTTCAGGGACTTACTATTTTTAGCATGATTATTCTGGTAGCTGCCCAACACTTCATGATCACAAACAAGGCGAAGTGTAACATAAACGAGGTCAAATGGAGGTCGTTTGATCGACATGCAAGTCAAATTAGGGTTTCCAGCTTCGGGACCCAAAATGAGGGGTAAAATGCCAGAATTTTTGAAAACTAGTGTACCCCACTGCAATCAGCGTCTTTCAAGCTATCCACTGGTAAAATTTGAAGGCAATCAAAGCACTTACTATTTAGAGTAAGCCACTTCTGAAATAGGCTATAAATAATAAGTCAGCAGCAGGCGCCAGTGTGAACAAGAAGTCTACAAATGAGGGTCACATCATTCAAATTTCAAATTAAACGGAGTTGTGTAGGTCTTGAAATCGGGCAATTACTATAAATAGTAAATCACCTCCAGAAACATGCTATAAATAGTAAGTCAGCTCGAGATGGCAGTATGGACAAATCAAATAGGTCATGAGGATCTTGTGGCATGAATTCCAAATCAATCCAGCCTTCAGAGGTATGAAAATCAAAGGGCTTACTAAATATAGTAAACAAAGGCGAGCAAGCTGAGAAACGTCTAAGCCTGAAGAAATTCCTACTCCTACCCCCAAATGAGCCCAAGAAGAAGCTGGCAGGAGGATAGAAAATTCTCAAGTGTCGAAGTTCCTGCTCATACCCCAAAATGCGCCCTCAAGGAGAAATAGGGTGGAAAAATTTCTAAGTGTTGGTTTAATCCTCCTGACCCCCCAAAATGCGCCCAACTTGCCCAGTGGTGATAAAAAATTCTCTAAGTCATTGATAATTCCTCCTCTACACCCTAAATGCGCTCTCATCTCCAACATGGGAAAGAAAAATATTCTAAGTATTAAATCCTCCTCCACCCTCAAAATGCGCCCATATTAGAAGTGAAGTCTGGACAAGTCTAAAGGCGTTGAAGTCAAGATTCCTCCTTGCCCCCTTGAATGCGCCCATGCCATCTTGTTTCAAAGGACGTTGAAAAGGGTTGCTAAATGTTAAATTCCTCCTTGGGGTCCCAAATGTGCCCAACTTGTTTGACTTTGAAGGATGTTTAAAAGTTGTTAAGTGAAGTTAATTCCTTCACCACATGCTAAATGCGTCCAAAATGCAAGGTGAAGATAGATAAAAAAAGGTTACCAAGGTGTTGGAAGTTAAATCCTCCTATACATGTCAAATGCGCCCAAGTAAGCTAGGAGAAAAAAAAAAGTGTTAATTCCTCCTTGGGGTCCCATATGCGCCCAACTTGCCAGACTATTAGAGATGGATGAAAATATATGCTAAGTGTTAGGAATTCTTCCTCATATCCTCGAATGCGCCATGACTAGAGAATTGTTGATGTGACTTTTATGACCGCACCAATCAACAGAACAAAGTAATCCAAAGGCTACTCCATTCTCTCTTGATCAAAGAATCCCATGCGCTAAGATTGCGAGAAAGATCGCACGTTCAATCCCCCAAGGTTCGAAATGCTTCGGAATAATTGTGACCTTTTCACACATCGCCCATTCAAGATGGGGACCCCCTAATTTTTGCTCCGTTCTGGTCTTTTGGCTTGGGTTTTCTTCTCTCTCTCGCTTTGTCTCTTTTCTGATTGTCCGCCTTTCGAGGGGTTGCGCCTGTCAGTGAGTTTAAGTGTGAAACTGACCAAAGTCTGAAAATTAGGGTTTCATTTTTCCTGGTCAATCCGAGGTCGAATAGAGTCAGTAAATTGAAAATTGAGCTTAATATTGTTGTCGACATGTTTCCGGCAAGCTTCCAGCAAATTTTCATCAGATTCTGAGGTACTTACTATTTTTAGTAAGTATGAAATTCAGGGCAATTTGTCAGCATTTTTGAGATTCCGACAGTCACACGGCATTCAGAGCACATCAGGCTGCTCGCATGCAAAATTTGAGCGAAAACCGACAACTTACTATTTTTAGCAGTCCAGCTTCTGGGACAAATTTCGTGGCTCAGATGCAGAGTTTTTCTTTGCATGTCTGCGTATTCCTTCTAGGTTTTTCGAGACCTTCGCGATGATATAACATGCAAGACGAGACGACCACTTTCAGATTCAGCCTTCCGAGGCTATTTTTAGGGTTTGCATGTCGATTTCCTTTGCATGTCAGGTGATTCCTGATGGGTTTTTCGAGAGCTTCGCGATGGTGTGACATGCAAATGAAGATACTCGCTCAGTAAGGAACTTGCTATTTTAGCAGGTGTGTCCCGGACAGCCGCCTCCCAGCCAGTTCAGAATCATAAGCCATCGCAGTGCCACAGAAACGAAGAGAAACAGAGATCATTTCATATGCATGCAGAGCGAATTAGGGTTTCCAACTTCGGAGCCCAAAATAGGCGCAAAAAGTAAGAATTTTCGAAAATCGGTGTAAACCACCGCGATCAGCGTCCTTCAAGCTATCTGCTGGTGAAATTTCGAGTCAAACGGAGCACTTACTATTTATAGTAAGTCAATTTGGAAACTGGCTAAAAATAGTAAATTGAGTGTATGCGCCGTGTCAGCCAACAGGTCACGTGGTGAGGAGCGCCTCATTCAAATTTCAACTCGATCGGAGCAGTGGAGCTATCAGAAACAAGAGGTTGCTATTTATAGTAAACCACCTTCAGAAACAGGCTAAAAATAGCAGGTCAGCTAAAAATGGCAGTGTCGACAGGACAACAAGGCTATGAGGATGCGGTGTACGAAGTTTCAGGCCATTCCGAGCTTCAGAAGTGCAAAATCAAGAAGACTTACTAAAAATAGCAGGGTATGAAATCCTGGTGAAAAACGAGAAAAAGTTCTAAGTATGGAACTTCATCTAGTAGACATGGCAGAATGCGCCCAGGTGTGTAAGGAGGCAGGAAAATCTTAAGAATGGAGTTCGTCCTTCACACAGGGCAAAATGCGCCCAAACTGCAAAAGTCAAGGAGAAGTCAACGAAGTTTATCCTGCAGGCATGCCTAAATGCGCCCACCTTGAAGAAAAAAAAAAAAAAGTTGAATTTTTTTTTCTAAGTATAAAAATCCTCCATCCACCTCAAAATGCGCCATCCTCCTCAGGGGGTGAAATGCGCCCAAGTTGCAAATAAGTCAAAGCAAAGTCAAACATTTTAATCCTCCTCATGCATCAAAATGCGCCCAAGTTTATCCTTCAGCTACACAAGAATGCGCCCAAAGCTGGAGAGGTCAAAGTAGTCAAACAATTTCGTCCTCCTCCATAGGCAAAATGCGCCCAAAGTCATGCATGTGAAGACGAAAAAATGGAAGCTGAAGGGTCACTCCAAGGTGTTTGAAAAGTTTCATCCTCCTCCACATCAAAAATGCGCCCAAGGAGGAATGAAAGTCAACAAGTCAAAGGAGTTCGTCCTCCTCAAGGGGTGAAATGCACCCAAACTAGTGCATGTCAAGACAAAAATGTGAAGTTGAAAGGTCATCCCTCTGACATGCTCAAATGCGCCCACATTGAGGTGTAAAAAGTGAATGGAGGTGGTAAATGAGGTAAGAAATATTGCCAAGGCGTGGTAAAGGTGGTGTGCTAGGTGTTTTTCTTCATCAAGTGTTATGCACCTAGAGTGGAGGGTGTTAGAAAAATTTCCTAAGGCGTGTGAAGTCAAAACAAACTTGCTAGGCATTGAAAGTGTAATATGTTGAAAATATTCCAAGGTAGTGGGAATAAAATGCTAAGTGTGCTATGCGCCTTAAGTATGTATGAGATGATTTTAAGAATTTCTCTAAGGCGTTGGAATATTTTCCTAAGTGTGGATTGAAATGAAGGTGGCAGGTGAAAATAAAATGTGCCAGACGTCCTCTCGAAATTTTTCTAAGTGAAGTTGATGCTTTTCTCACTGGCAGGCGAATAATTTTTCTAAGGCAAATTCTCAGGGTGCAGGATAATTTAAAATTTTTCTAAGGCAAATATTTTCTTCTTAGAAAATACGCCTAGAGCCTCAGGGTGATGAAATTTTCCGAAGCACGAGCAACTTTTCTCAGTGATGAAGTCAGAAATGCAGGATGAATTCAAGTTTTCCAAATTGGAGCAACACAGAAGATCACAGGCGAAGAATGAATTTTAATTTGATAAAATAATATTTTTCTAAGGTTCAAAATTGAAAAATTAAATGAACCCGTTTGTTGGGTACCCATGGATTCGAGACGTTCTGAAGAAAATTTTCTTCTGGGTACTGAACATTTGCAATGATAAATGGATTTCCAGATCTTCCGCACTTCGCCGACACTTTTTCAGTGAAGAATTTAATCAGTGCTCAAATTGTGAAATTTTCTTAAGGGAAAATTTAAAATTCTCTAAGGCAAAGATGAATAAAATGTGCTTTCAAGATGAATTTTCTTCGAATGATGAATCTGAAGTTAGTTGCCTAGATAATTTTGATTGAATTTTTCAGTGATGAATTTTCAGAGCAGTGAAGAGTTAAAATCGAATTCAAGTGACAGAGCTCCGGCTGGTAAGTTAAAAGGATGAATTTTCAAAAATAAATTCAAAGATGCCAGTAAAAGTCAAGTTTCTAGAAGAACAAGATTCCCGACGTCCAGAGACAAGTGTCAGAAATACCAGAGAGGGAAAATTTGAATTCTCGAAGTGGAGTAGTGGAAGTTTAATGCACTGGCTAAAATTAACTTCTTCTAGAATTCGAATTTTGGCTATAAAATGGAGAAGTTTTTCACTTGTTTTCACAGCTGAAGAAGTCGAATTTGCTCTAAGTGAAGTGTTGCAGTGAGTTGTTGCTTGAAAAGTTCGAAGTCTGGAGTTTGCTGAGGCTGCTGGGAAGGACGCCTTGAATTGCTGAGAGGTGCCTTTGCTGAAGTATAGAAGTGCGCACTTGCTGGTTGGAGAAGAGAAGTTGCTGAAAGGTACGAGTGTGGCTGAAGCTTAATTCGTTGCTGAAGTTGAAGTTGCCAGTTGGAGGGGACGCCTAGAAGTGAAGTGAATTGCTGAGAGTCTTCAAAGTGCAAGTTGGTTGCTGATTGCTGATATAAAATACGAAGCTATAAAAGTTCAAATTGCTGAGTAGTGAAGCCACCGAAATTTACTTAGAAACTTTTCTAAGTATTGAAGTTCAAGAAAAGAAGCTGAGGTTTGCAAACACAAGAGTTATTGCAGCTTCTAGAAGTCGACTACAGCCCCTATGCAAAATCGTGTTTTATTTTTATAAATTAAATTGCTAATGAATGTTGTTGTTTGCAGATGGCTGAGGCAAGGACGACTGGGAAGGACAATGGCGCCTCCAGACAAGCTGTGATCAAGAAGCTGAGTAAGACATTCATGCCGGAGTCAAAGTTCATTTCAAAGTTGGGCAAGTTAACAGACACTAACCTGGGCTCCGTCAACCTGGAGACCTTCACGAACAGGATGTTTGGAATTGGAAGTCATCGGGCTTCGGTCACTTCGCACAACATTGCCCGAAGTGGATTATATGCAGCTGCTGGTTTCCCACCAGCCATTCAGTGTTCGGAGCTGATGATGGAGTGTGCTAATTGCTACGAGAAGGAACACCGGTCGATCATGTCACCAGATGGCCAAGTGCTTGCCAATCTTACTCCGGCAGCCATTGGTGAAGCTTTCGGAATCCCGGTGCACAGGAACATGATCTACAAATCCAGGGAGCGAGCGGAGCAGATGTATGCTTCTGCTTTTGAACGATGCATGGAGACAATTAACACTCACTGGATGAGCACTCCTAAGCCTTCTCGAACAAAGTTGCCCAAACAGATCATAGCGGATGATTTGAAGCAAAAGTACTGTGACCTCATCATGATGCTGAGTCGGGTTGGAGGTTGTGCACAGTCATTCATTTTCGAGCCTTGGATGTTTTATTACATCAACCTGGTGCTAGAAGGAAAAGACTATGTCAATTGGACCGAGATGATCAGCGATAATCTACATGAGCAGCTCCTGAGCCTCCGAAGGACGAAAACGTTTTACATGAGTTCCTATATTATTTATATGTTGGCACGAATGACGAAGTACAGGGGGATATCTAACAAGGAGCCTGTCGGTTGTGGCTCTCATCAATTCAAGATTCATGAGGCATGTCCACAATTGCACCTGTCGAGCACAACCCACTACAAGCGTGTCAACGATTCTTTCACCATGTACATTACGAGGCTGCTTCAGGGGCGGTTGCATCATCGAATCTCAAGGGAAGCCCAGGAGCTAATCGAAAGGTATGGGTGTTGGTTCATACAGTTTCCGAGATTTTCATACATTAGGCTGCAAGGTTTCTCATCATACCCATATAGGCTGCCTAAATACCCGACAGATAAAATATTGATGCTAGAGATATCTAGACAGTTGCTGGCCTTTGATAAAATCCAAAAGAAGAAAAAGAAGGGAGGAATAGAATTTCCAATTGTAATGGGCAACTCGGATGAGGTGTGTCCTTCGATACAGGCAGCTAGAGAGGCTGAAAGTGAGCTTCAATTTTATCATTTTTCATACCACACTAGTCGACAACACTATGACCCGCATCATAACATCAAGTGGGTGTTGTCAGAAGAATTTAAACATAAGGCCACCATAGAAGATTATTGGGCTGATGCAGCTGATGAAATTGAAGTAAGGAAGAGGATGTTTTCTCGGTTGCCCATCACCTTGATCAGGGAGTGCGAAGTGGTACCGGTTCCAAACCAAGTCAATGAGGATATGGATGTTGTTCATCCAGACTATGCAGCTGTTCGAGATACTCCACTTCCACCTCCTGATTGGTCAGAGCCTGAGGTTGCAGATTTAGATACTCTCTCTATCCCAGTCATGACATTTACTAGAGCATGGGTTGATCGGCGAGTAAACAGATTGAAGGGTAGGTCAATTGCCTTGACGTACAACATGATGGGAGATCACAGGACGCCCACCACTGGTAGAAAGAAGCAGATCACACGAGGTCCAGAGTCCAGAAAGAAAGAAATAGTTCGACAGGAGCCTACTCAGCTAGAGCCTCCACGAATTACAGTTGCAACGCCATTGGAGACACGTTCTCCAAGTATACAGGAGGTCTCTTTATTTGCTGATCAGAGGATTGCATTGAATCAGGTGCAGGATGTTCCAGTGATAGAGCCTCCAGCAGAGATACCTAGAGAGTCGATCAGCGGCTTGGTAGAGTTGGGGAAGATGGCACAGGAGGCAGATAAGTGGGTCACGGGAGTTCGTGTCGAGACTGAGAAGTTTATGGAGGACCTTGCTTCTGCTTTTCAGCAAGCCTCTGGTATTTTGGCACGGATGGAGGCAGTGGATCATGCTTGGGGCGATGCTTCCATCTATCAGAGTAAAGTTATTCAGTGTCTTGAGGCATTGAGGCATGTGCCATTGCGGTTGCTGATTGATGGAGGTGTCATTCATGAGAATGACAGGTATGATTTCTCTCGGTGGTATTCTTCGGCGATCACAGGGCGTGGCTTCTTCGATGCGGCATAGGCAAATTCAGCTAGAGTACATAAGGCTATGGCCAACATTATAGATGGAGTTCAGAATACCTTTGAGGCTATATTTGCTAGGCGGCTGAATCAAGATGAAGTTAATTTTGATAATTTGAGGGGTTTGCTGGTGCCTTTCTTCGCAGATGTTAAGACCTTTGTACAGGATGATTTCGAGAATACTGCTACTTTCTCCACTTTGATCCAGAACACGTAGGACTCCTTAGCTACTTGGAGAAAATCTTGTACAAGGCACGAGCATTCAGTCACAGTGTTAGAGTTTCAGTTAGATTGTGTTCCGCCGATTTCAGTTCAGGAGGTTGAGGCTGTGCTTCGCAGATTCGTGGAGTTGGCAGTCAGAGAGAGGGCAAATGGGAACACACTACTGGACGAGGATCTTCTAGAAGACTGAATATGGGCATTTATTACCTTTACTATTTTTGGGAGTGAGTGGGAATCTTTGATTCATTTAATGTACCACTCCCTATTCTGGCAGTTTTTAGGGTTAGGGCTGAGGTGGCACAAATTCTGGCCACTCTATTAATTGTAACCCTAGCCGTCTTTTGGGACTTGGCTAGCTATAAAAGGGGGAGTCCCCCTCATTTGTAATTCATTAGACAGTAGACATTGTGAGAGATTGGGCATTAGCATTAGAGCTAGAGCTAGAGAGTAGAGCATAGTAGATCATTTTGCATAGTGTGGAGAAGAAAGAAAGTTTTCCCTTTGAAAACTTTTGAGGAGATTGTTGTGTAATACTTTTCATGATAATAGATCTTTTCATTGATGGTGGAATTCATCTTGTCATGAATAGCTAGCAAGGTCTCTTCTTCCTTTGGATCCAAGTAGCTTAATTTCATGCAAGTAGTTTACTTTGATGTGTGGTATTTTTGTTGAGGTAGCTTCTTTATTCCATACCACTAGCAACTTGTTGATGATAAGTTTGCCTTGCGTGGTCAACTGGAAATTATCTTGAATCTAACTTCGGTTGTGATTTGTATGCTTATATGCGTCGTTGTGATGGTGTACGTATGCTAAATCATAATTTGAACACCTTTTGCTATCCCTTTGAAGATTGCACTGATTTCGCTGAAGCTGTCCGACGTGAGGCTAGGTGAAATTTGGTCGAAGTCTGCCAAAACTGAATCCCACATATCTTGCATTTAGAGTAGAATATAAGTTTCTTAGGCCCTATACCCTTTTACTTTCCGTATATTTCTGATTAGTTTTAGGAAAACGAACTACATTGCCAAATAATACACGCAAGAATCCCCTTCAAATCACATACTCGCTGCTAACTGCAAGAAGTCTGAACAATTGTGTAAGTCCCCTCGTAAGAACACAACAAATACACATCAACCGAACTGGGTCTATTCACATTAAAGGAACCTTGGAGTTGAACGTGCGAACTTTCTCGCAATCTTAGCGCACGGAATACTTTGATCAAGAGAGAATGGAGTAGCCTTCGGACTATTTTGTTTTGCAGTTTGATACGGTCACAAAAACCACATCAACAATACCCTCAGTAGGTTCATTGTGATATGCTGCTACACGAGGGGAATTACACAATTGTTCATAAGGTTTGTGGTTGACAACAGATGGATGATTTGGAAGGGAATTTATGCAACACAAATGATTTGGCAATAAGGTACGTTTTCCTAAAACTAACCGGAAATGTGCAGAATTTTAATGGATGCAGGGTTTAGGAAGTCTAAATTCTAGTCTAAATGCAAGATGTGTGGAGCTCGATTTCAGCAAATTTCAACCGGATTTCACCTAGCCTCGCGTCGGACGGCTTCAGTAAAATCAGTGCAATCTTCAAGGGAGTAACGAAAAGTATTCAAATTACAATTCAGCATACATATACCATCAAAAAGATGCATACAAGCATACAAATCATAATCGAAGTTAAGTTTGAAATGGTTTCCAGTCGACCACGAAAGGAAAACTTGCTGTCAGCAAGTTGCTAGTGGTATGGATTAAACGAAGCTACTTCAATCAAACACCACAAATCCACAGTTAACTACTTGCATGAAGATGAAAAATTACTCTAACTTTAAATCCTACTTGAAGTCTAAGGACAAAGGAACCTCACTAATTGCTCATAACGAAAGACAAATTCACCAATCAATGAAACTCTTTTATTATGATAGCCTTCGTAACAATTCCTTACAAAATTCTCAAAGGGAGAATTTTCCTTCTCCTTCAAATAATGCAATGAAACTATTCTAACTCTAACTATCGCTCTATGCTCTAGCAAAATGTCTATTCTCTAGTCTGGTCTAATGTCTACTATTGTACAAATGAGGGGACTCCCCTTTATATAGCTGGTCAATCTCAATGGATCGTCCAGATCAAATTACAATGGACGGCTCGGATCGAGCCATATAAACCCTAGAAGAGATTTTGCCCTAAAAACCGCCAGAAGGTGGAGTGGTGTAATTAATGAGTACAAAGATAGCAAATTCCTTCTTTGACCACCATGGGCAATTAATGCCCACTACCCTTCTAGAAGATTCTCATCCAAGACCCTGTTTCCACTGTTCTTTTCTCTGACCGCGTAAACTACGAACTGGGCCAGCACTGCATCAACTTCTTGTTCTAAAATTGTCGGAGTAAGGTTGAGCTGATACTCCAGGATAGCAATCGTCTGCTCCTACCGGTCACAAGATTTTCTCCAACTCTCAATGGATTCCTGTGTGCTCTGAATGATGGCTGAGAATGTAGAGATGTTCTCAAAGTCCACCTGTGAAAACACCCTCATTTCGGAGAAGAAAGGCTGCAATCTTGCTTTCAATCCATCTACTTCCACCTCCCCAAGAATTAGTCTCTTGGCGAACAATGCCTCTAGTGTGTTGAAGATGCCTTCGTGAATGTTTCCCATTGCTTTCCTGATCTTGGCAAACTCTGTCCTTGCTATATCGAAGAAGCCTCTACCAGTGAACGTAGCCGAATACCACCCTAGAAAGTCATATCTATCTCCAGCTTGGATCACCCCTTCATCAACCAGAGTCTGCATGGGTACGCGCATCAGAGCAGCCAGGCGTGGAATGGTCTTATCCTGAAATATATGTGTGTCGTTCTAGGCCTGCTCGATATTCTCCAAGCGTGAGAGGATACTAGAAACATGCTGGAAAGAGGAGACAAGATCAACCATGAATCTTTCAGCTTTAGCACGAACACCACCTATCCACTTATCTCCTTCTTGAATAGCCTTCATTTCTTCGAGTCCGCTGATTGACTCTCGTGGAAACTCAGGTGGAAGTTCCACCGTTGGATTCTCTTGAGCACACGAACGTGCTAGATTCCACACATATCCAACCAGTGCCCTATGCTCCTTCAATTTCTTATACTTCTCTTCCTTCCGTACCAGCCTATCCCTCAGTGTCTGGAAGGAATTTTTAGCCTCCTCAACAAATTGTGCTCCGGAGGGACGCCCTAATTCAATCGTAGTGACTGTGTAATTCTTTGGCATCACGTCACCTAAGTCATATTCCTCCCTTGGAACGGCAACATGGAGAGTGCGAGAACCAACCTCATCCGTATCCATCCTGGAATATTTCCTGGCTCTCTTCCTTTTAGGTGACTTACTTGTTTTATTCAAGAGCTCCTCCATTTCTACTGTCGGGTCGGTGTCATCCTCTTGATCTCTCCTTATCGCGCCTGAGAGCCAATTTGGAGCATTTTGCTGAGTGTCGTAGACAATAAGGGATTGCTCCTCTGTTGCTTCAACCTCATGAACTTCTTCTTGAGCAACATTTGATTAGGCACTTGAGGCAGCCTTTAAGGATGAGGTGGAACATTTGGTCGAGGCTCATCTGCCTCCATTCTTGAGCAACATTTGGTCGAGGCTCATCTGCCTCATCCTCAAAGGCTGCCTCAAGTGCCCGATCAAAGCGAATGTCCGTCTCCATTTCTTCTCCTTTTTCTAGCTAATCGGCACCCTTAGGAGCATTGACACTTTGATTATCAAGTTCTCTAGACAATGGCTGATTAACTTCTTCCATATCCTGCTCTTCAGCCATTCTAGCCCTCTAATCTACAAATACTGACACCTCTTGCACACTTGAAGAGCGAGCCAACAATTGCGTGGGCGGCGTTTCCTCTATTCTTTGAGGCTCAGGCTGTACTGCTTCCTCTACTCGTGTCTCTATAGGCTGGGTGATTTGTTTCCTCCTCTTCACTGACATTGGTGGCCTTCGATCACCCATGAGATTGTACGAGAGGGAAATTGATCTTCTCTTCAGCCTGTGAACATGCCCCTCCACCCAACTCCTCGTGAAGGTTAAGACAAGCATAGACAAAGTGTCTAAGTCTGTGATCTCTGGCTCTGCCCAATCTGGTGGTGGGACTGGAGTGTCCTTTATTGACTCATAGTCCGAGTGCGTTATGCTTGTATCTGTTGACGTGGTTTTTGAGACCGCACCAACACAGAATAAAGTCTCCCAACGGACGCTCTATCCTCTCTTGAACAAAGTATTCAGCATGCTAAGATTGCGAGTAAGATCATGCTTTCAACTCCAAGGTTCCTTGAGTGCGAATAGGCTCCTTTGGCTCGATGTGATATTGCTGGTATGTCAAGGGGACTTACACAATTGTTGACTAACAACAAGCGTAGACTAAGGGCTTTCGTGTGATTCAAATGATTTGGCGGTGGCAAGTTTCCTAATTCTAAGAATGAACTGAATTTAAAGGGTGTAGGGCCTAGAAGTTTATGTTCTATTCTAAATCAGGAGATATGTGGAGCTTCATTTCAATAGACTTCAACCGGATTTCACCTAGCCTCCGTCGGACAGCCTCAGAAAATCGGTGCAATCTTCAAGGGATAGCAAAAGATGTTCAAGTTATAATTTAACATACATACACCATCGAACGACGCATATAAGAGTATGTAAACACAACGAAGTTAAACTCAATGTAATGTCCAGTTGACCACACAAGGCGGACTTATCATCAACAAGCCGCTAGTGGTATGGAATAAAGCGAAGCTATCTCAATAAAACACCACACACCAAAGTAAGCTACTTGCATGAATTTAAGCTACTTGGATACGAAAGGAAGAAGAAACCTTGCTAGCATTTCATGACAAGACGAATTCCATCATCAATGAAAAGATCTATTATCATAAAATGTGTTACACAACAATCTCCTCAAAAGTTTTCAAAGGGAAAACTTTCTCTCTTCTCCAAATTATGCAAAAATGCTCTACAATGCTATACTATCTAATTCTAATGCTAATACTCTCTCAATGTCTACTATTCCAATGTCTAATCTAATTCTAATACAAATGAGGGGGACTCCCCCTTTATATAGCTAGCCAAATCCCAAAAGACGGCTAGGGTTACAATCAATAGAGTGGCCAGAATCGTGCCACCTCAGCCCTAAATAATATTGCCCTAAAAACCACCACAGAGGAGAGTGGGGTAATAAATGTGCCATAATCCACCATCATCCTTCTAGAAGATTCCATTTGTAGACGCATTCACACTGTTCTCGATCTTCTTTCTTGGCATTGTTCTTTGATTTCTTCCACTTGAGGGTCTTCATCTTCGTCACTTCGAATTATACTAAGTCTTAACACTTAGCCATTTTCTTGCAAATTTTCCTCCTTCGAGGTTGAAACTCATCTTCATCGTGCTTCCACTTCAAGTCATCCTGCTCTGGCCTCAACATTTCTCCTGCAAAACAAGGAAGGAGGGGTATTAGAATACTTCATGATATAAACTTAACTCACTCACCTGATCCTCACGCTCCAACTTTCAAGCGTTCATCGCCAACTTTGCGTTCAAACTCATGCCTTAGACAAACTTCATCTTTGAGAAATTCATTTCACCTGCTGGAGCTCTGATAACCTCGATTTTATTCATTTTTGGCTCAAGTAAACTATCTTCACGAAGGATTGAAGCAAATCCACCTAGGCAGTTTCTTTCAAATTCATCGTCTGGAGAATCTTACCTTGAAAACACATTTTCTTCATTTTTGCCTTAGAAAATTTTCAAATTTCCCTTAGGAAATACATCAACCTGGTGCTCACTTAAAATCTTTATCCCAAAATTCTCGACAAGCTGTGGAAGACCTTAAAATCAACTCCTCATCGATAATCTTCGATACCCAGAAGAAAATTTTCTCCAGAACGCATCGAACCCATGGGTGCTCAACGAATGGGTTCATTTTATTTCTCTGAATTTTGAACCTTAGAAAATTATTCTTTCAACAATTTTGTCCTCGTTCTTCGATCCCCTCTGAGAATTTTGCTCTGACTTGGAAAATTTGTATCAATTCTGTGCAGCTGGCAATCACTGACTTCACCTCTGGCAACTCTGCTCATGTTTCAGGAAAATTCCATCACCTCTCTAGACTTGGGCATTTTTCGAAGGGAGAAAATATTTTGTGCCTTAGAAATTTTTTTTAAATCATCTCTTTGGAAAATTTTGCTTTAAAATTTTTATATCCAACTCGATCCACTTTTGCCTATGAAAATACCAACTTCACTTAGAAAATTTTATTCACAGAGATGCCTGGCACATTTTATTTTCTAGCCACCACTTCGTATTTTACTTCACATTTGGAAAAAAATTTATTTGAAGCCCCAACGCCTTAGAAGAAATCCTCACCACTTCATCTTATACTCCACCTTAGGCGCATAGCACACTTTGAGGAAAAATTAAAAAACCACGCCTAGGCAATTTTCTTGTGTTCACCACGCCTTAGCAAATTTTCCTACGCCTTAGAAAATATATAAAATCACCTTAAGATTCCCATCTCCCTAGGCGCATATAGCATTTGAAGAGGAATTTAAAATCACGCCTAGGCAATTTTCTAACACACACGCCCAGCAAAATTTCTCTAAGGCCCACCACCTTGGGCGCATTCTACACATGATGGAGGAAATTCAAAAATCACGCCCAATACTCTCCTTCACCACCTTGAGCGCCTAACACTTACCATCTTTCACCACGCTTTGGCAATATTTTTCACCTTAATTACCACCCTCATTCACCATTTACTATTTAAACATGGGCGCATTTGAGCCTATCCACTGGATGACTCTTCAACTTCACTTTTTGTCTTTACATGGCCCACTTTGGGCGCATTTTGCCATGCAAGAAGGATGAACTTTACTTAGAAATTTTCCTTGACTCTTTTATGAGGTGGGCGCATTTTGCACATAGAGGAGGACAAAAACTTTTGACTGCTTTGACCATTTGCTGCATGGGCGCATTTCTATGTATGTGCAGGATAAACTTGGGCGCATTTTGATGCATGAGGCGGATGAACTCCTTTGACTTGCTGACTGCCTCTTGGGCGCAAATAGCATGGTGAGGTGGATGAGATTATAACGCCTTTTGACTTCTTTTCAAATCTTTGACCCTTTCCTTGCATGGGCGCATTTAGGCCATGGTGGAGGATGAAATACCAATGCCTTAGAAGAATTTTCAACAAGAAGCTTGAGGTGGGCGCATTTCTTGCCATGAGCAGGATAGAAAACTTTGACTCTCCTTTGACTTTTACACCTTGGGCGCATTTTGCCCCTGATGAAGGATGAAGCCCAACACTTAGAGAATTTTCAAATCAACTCCTCAAGGATGGCGCATTTGGAGGTGGGTGGCGGATTTTTGCACTTAGAAAATTTCTCAACTTTTTCTCTGAGTTCCCTTGGGCGCATTTAGACATGCCTTCAGGATGAAAAGAGTTGACTTTCATTGACCATTTCTAGCTTGGGCGCATTTTGGGGTGGCAGGAGGATGAACTCATTTCATAAAATATTTTTGATCATCTTGAAGGCAAGCATGGCGCATTTTGAGGCACCTGCAGGATGAAACTCAGACTTAGACATTTTCTCGACCTCTGCCAGCCTGCTTCATGTCCTGCTATTTATAGTAAGCCTCTTGATTTTCGTACTTCGGAAGCTCAGATTGCCATGAAATTTTAAACACTGGATCCTCGCGACCTCATTACCTTGCTGACACTGCCACTTTTAGTCACCCTGCTATTTATAGCCTGTTTCTGGTGGATAGTTTACTATAAATAGTAACCTCTTGTTTCTGATAGCTTCATTGCTCCGATTGACCTAAAATTTGAATGAGGTGCTCCTCACCACGCGACCTTCGCCGATCGACGCATGCGCTTGATTTACTATTTTTAGCCAGCTTCAAATTGACTTACTATAAATAGTAAGTGTCTGCCACTGGAATTTCACCAGTAGGATAGCCAAGGACGACGATCGATATTTACACGTTTCAAAATTTTGACTTTACGCCTATTTTTAGGTTCGTGAGTAATTAGAAGCAAAATGTATCAAAAAGCTGCCTTCCTCTCGCTTTTCTGCTAAAAATAGTAAGTTCCTCTGGCGAGTGGTATCTTGGTTTGCAAGTGCCATCGAAGCTCTCGAAAAACCCATCGGGAACACCCGACATGCGAAACCGACATGCAAACCTAAAATAACCTCGGAAGATGAATTAAAAGTTGTCGTCTCGTCTTGCATGTTACATCATTGCAAAGTCTCGAAAAACCAGAAGGAATATCCGACATGCAAAGAAAAACTCTACATCTGCTGAAATTTGCTCCAGGAAGCTAGGCGCTAAAAGCAGTAAGTTATCTTTTTGCTCCAATTTACAGCATGCAAAATTACGATATCTTTCTGAGGTGGTGCGGCCTAATCTCAAAAATGTTGACGAATCGCCTGTAATTTCACACTTACTAAAAATAGTAAGTACCTTAGAATCGGATGAAAATTTGCTGAGAGCCTGCTGGAAACATGCTGACAACAATGTTAAGCTCAATTTTCAATTTATTCACCCGTTCGACTTCAAATTGGCTGGAAAGACTCAAACCCTAATTTCAGACTTGGCCAAATTCATGTTGAAGCTTGCAGACGGGAACGTCCCCAGAAAGCAGACCATAGAAAAGAGACAGACGGAGAGAGAGAGACACAAAAACCAAAGCCAAAAAGACCAGAATGGAGCAAAAATTAGGGGTCCCCATTGGCAAGGGGGCGATGTGTGAAAAAGGTCACAACAGTATCTTCATCATCTTGATTTGGAACCTGGACAACTTCACATTCTCTGATTAACTTCAGGGGCAACCTGGAGAACATCCTCCTCCTAATCTCAACTTCACTGCCTACATTTGCCCAAAAATATTCTAAATGAGCCCTGTGCCTATATTCTTCGCCTTGCACCATTCCAATCTTCCCTCAAGGATCAAAGTCCTGCCGGCTGGTGTGGAGACTAAGGTAATAAAACTGCAATTCATCCTCTGCTTCCTTGGCTGCCTGCAAGGAAGGGCATTCCTCAAGCGAATTTCCCATGACAATAGGAAATTGCAATCCTCCTTTCTTCTTCTTTCTTATAATTTTGTCATAGGCAATGAGTTGCCTAGACAGCTCGAGCATTATCATTTTGTTTGTGGGATACCTTGATAGCCGGTAGGCATATGAATGGTGTCCTAGCAGCGTTAAATAAGTGAACTTTGGGAATTGGACAAACCAAAACACGTACTCCTCAATCAACTCCTGTGCCTCTTGGGATATTCTCTGCTGCAATCTCCATTGAAGAGTCCTCGTGATGTACATCGTGAAGCCGTCGGTCACTCTTTTGAAGTGAGAGGTGCTCGTCAGATGCAACTACCTGCATCCTTCATGAATCTTGAATTGACCAGAGCCACACCCAATTGGCTCTTGGTATGTCAACCCCTTGTATCTTGTCATTCGAGCCAGCATGTAGATGACATATGAGCTCATGTAAAATGTCTTTGTCCTTCTTAGATTTCTGAATTGCTTATCAATGTTATCACTGATCATCTGCACCCAATCCACATATTCTTTTCCTTCCAGTACCATGCTGATATAGAAGAACATCCACGGCTCAAACGCATATGCTTGTGGGCTGCCATATACTTGACTAAGCATCATGATCAAATCGCAATATTCCTGCTTCAGCTCCTCTGAAATAATCTATTTTGGCAACTTGGCGCCAGGAGGCTTTGGCTTCCTCATCCACATAGTGTTGATCCTCTTAGCACAGTTATCAAAAGATGTAGCATACATCTTATCAACTCTCTCCTTGGACTTGTACAACATTGTATTCATGGCTGGAATCCCAAACGCTTCGCCAATTGCATCAGGCGTGAAATTTGCTAGCAACTTGCCCTCTAGAGAAACTATTGTTCAATGGTCCGAATTGTAGTAATTCACACATTCCATAATCGGCTCCGGACATCGAATTGCTGGCGGGAAACCAGCAGCTGCATACAACCCGCTTCTCACCATATTGTGCGAGGTCACCGACAGAGGATAGCCACCTTACCCGTATATTCTTCTCTTGAAGGCTTCGAGGTTGAAAGAACCAAGGTTTGTGTTAGTCAAACCTCCTAGTTTCGACACAAACTTGGACTCCGAAATAAAAGACTTCTTGAACTGTTTGATAATGGCCTGCCTGGAAGCATTTTCCTTGCCAGCCTCAACATTCCTAGCTCTGGGTGCAGCCTTGCTTGTTCCGACAACATATCCTCTTCTACTTTCAGCCATTTGCAAAACAAAAAAGCAAGCATTATAACTCTAACTTTTAAAAAAAATAAAAAAGTTTGTGAGATGGCTGGCAAATGGAGTTGGCTTTAAAAATTTTTAAAAAAACTTCAGCCTTAAAACTTGTTATCACGGAATCCAGTAGCGCTCGTTCCACGGATAACCCCCCTACGAAACTTGTCTGTTTCTTAGGATTCGTGAAGTTCAAGTACGCATAACGAGGTGATTTTCGAGCCACCTGGAAATGCGTTCCCAAGTCTCGAATAGTCAATTCGAGCGTTCCCCCTTGTTCGCCTCGCAAAGACCTTCGAAACGAGATCTTTCGCGATGTTTCACTGTTCATACTTTGCAGATTGCGAAAAATGCAATGGCACTAAAAAAGTGCGCTCCTGCCTCGAAGCTAAATTGACTAAGTCTGGAAATGCAAGGGCGCTAAAATTTAGCGCCCCTGCATGCAGTGAAATTCCAAAAAATGTAAGGGCGCTGAATTTTAGCGCCATTACATTTTTCTTCAACACTTAACCTTTTTTTATGCTTCTGGCACGTTTCTTCATGTTTTCGCGTTTTTCGTCAATCGTGCCACTTTTTGTGCCTAAATTTATTGCTCAACTTGAGTTAGGTTTTCGATTTTCTCTTTTGCTTAAAGGTGTTTTAATTCGCCATTTTCATTGTTATGATTTTTGTTCTTCCTCTCTTCATGCTGGGCGAGTTTTCTTCAAACTGCAAATACGTTTTTTGAGTTTTTCGACATCCCTCTCCAACGTTTTTCGCGTTTCATCTTTGTAAGTTGTTACCCTTGCTTTCTCTTTATTCTCCAATTTCAATGGCAACTCCATGTAGACAAACACTTTGCAAACCTCGAGCGCCGTTTTCATTCACCATTACATCCATTTTCCAAAATCATGTCTCAGATGCAGAAGCGCTAAAATTTAGCGCCCTGACATGTTGAACATGTTGAAATAAATTCTAACTTTGAGAAATGCAAGAGTGCCATTTTTTAGCGCCCCTGCATCAAAGACTGAAATCTCCAAAAATGTAAGGGCGCTGAATTTTAGCGCCCTTACACTTTTCACAATCATTTTTTGTGCAATGGAGCTGAATTTTAGCACCTTTGCACTTTTCTTCCAGACTTAGTCATTTTTTGTGTAATGGAGCTGAATTTTAGCACCTTTGCACTTTTCTTCCAGACTTAGTCATTTTTTGTGCAATGGAGCTGAATTTTAGCACCTTTGCACTTTTCTTCCAGACTTAGTCATTTTTTGTGCAATGTAGCTGAATTTTAGCACCTTTGCACTTTTCTTCCAGACTTAGTCATTTTTTTGT
>VDFB02116369.1:66769-83420 GCA_007258455.2 Sequoia sempervirens | reverse complement strand
GAACTTATGTAATTTTATGTAACAGAACTTGAGGATTTGAGATCCGCTACATGTAAGCATTTCATTATTCTGAATAAAATAATATTCTCTAGTTTTGTGTGTGATATTTTTTGTCTCGGGTTAGCACCCTCGTCAACACATGAATGAAACTATTCAATCCTAATCTTTATTTACACTAGTATTTTTTATGCCTCTACTTGTATCTCCAAGTTTATCCTAACTATTATGATGTCTCATACTTCATCTAGCAACTGATGGTTTGAAATTTGAAGCATCTTATCTATGTTACTATCCAACTCTTTACTTTTAGTGTGCTACAATCAATAAGTAATTAAGAGTTTAATCCATGATGGAAATTACCTTTGGCTAATTAATTAAAAAAGAAAATCTTAGGTTATTGAATATATCCAAGTTTCAATCAAACATAATATGAACAAGAAATTAAACATATGAGACATGCATAGTTTAATTCACAACTGATAGATTTCACCTTTTGAAAATCAACAACTTTAACTAAGTAATAATTAAATTTAATGTAGCAATAATTTAAGAGAGCTATTAGAAAACACTTAGGGAATTAAATAATCTAATTGAAATAACACAATTGTTGGTTTATCAGTTCTTAAAATAATTTGACTAAACTAAATTAAAATTGGTCTTCCTTCTTGCTCTTGCTAAAGTTGTTTTGAACATTTACCTTAATAAGGAACAATTCGTGTATTTTAAACAACCATCTATTATAGATTCCTAGTACCTTGTTTTGAACTCTTCCACTTGATGGTTAAATTTTTCCTTAGACATGCCAAAGAAATACCAAATAGCCACAAAGAAACTCACTAAATGATCACCTAAGGTTGAGACCTAGTTCATATTAAAAGGAGAAATATTTTCTTTTGATAATGGGTAATGATAAACAAAATAATTTATTTTTAGAAACAAGATAAGATTAGCTTGAGAGTCTAGTTAATTAATATACAGTAGAGCAAGATAAGCTACTCTTTCTTAAAGTACACATTGAGTACAAGCTATTCATTTTCCTTTATAATTTATCAATTTTCTCAAAATACTTAACTAACATTACCTATAATCAAGGATATACCTATCCATAACTATAATCCATTAAGAATTTTCACAAAGGGAGAGACATAAGAATTAAATATTTGAAGTCAACATGCATAACAAAGTGGTTCGTCAAACAAGGTTATGGATGCAAAATTACTTTCTAAGGGTGAAATTTTAATATTTATCATGATATTCAAGAAAAAGTGCCAAAAGAATTATCACATCAAAAAAACCTAGATAACTCCATGTTATTACTCAAATAGTTTTCACCTAGCACTGAACTAATAAAGCTAACACATTTAGACGATCTCTAAACTTGATAGAATTCTACACTATTCACTATCGTGGAAGGATACCGAATGCCATACTTTTTAAGACTAACATACTAGTCTTCTCATCTTAGCAATTAAGGTAAGTAATTTATAATAACAAAACTTATACACCTTCTTCCTAACTTTTTCAAAGTTCTGCAAAAGCACAATGCTTAAAACAATAAGGACCCATCTCCAAAGAAAAAAAAATGATGACACAACCCAAAGTTCCTGGTTTGGAACCTCGCTCTAATACCAAATGTCATGCCCTAAAATTTACCAAACCTAAACCATACATAACTACCGATTTTTTTTTAATTTGTTAATATCACTAAGGTAAATCTATAATCAATGCCATCGAGTTTACGATGTCATCACATCACTTAAACTATTGTAGTTTACATTTTGCTCTAAGTGTTTCAAATTGAGATGTTCAACTTTTCCTAAGTATCCTAGAGTATAGCAATTGAACACTCCTTTAAGTTTGATGAGTTGATGATATAAAATTCCTCTTTTCTATTTAGATTTATTTCCCTAGTTTGACTAAAGAGGAATATTGTTGCACAACAATGACTTAACTAGAAAGAGTTTCAAAATGAAAGAACTATGTTAAAATAAACAACCTTACACTAAGTAATCATGCTTCGATATAAGATTAAAAGAATGAAAACAGTTTCTTATACATCACTATGAACACTAATATTATAAAAATTAACTGGATGCTATCAAATCTTAAATGATAGATTAAATCTTACTTTGGAGATCAAGCTAACATTTATTGTTTGGATTTACTTAGTAGTTCTTGATTAAATTCTAAAGGTAAATTTCTTTCTATGGTTTAATTTCTAGCCTTGATTTAAGGCTATCACTATCAAAATCCCTTGTTATCTTAGTTCGTAGTCTAAAGGTTACTAAAGCAACTCCATTTGTTTATTCAAGTTTAATGTAAAATTCTTTAGAGTCTTAAATTGAAAAAAACTTCTAGACATATATTTTTGAGTAAGGAATATAGCTATATATATATAATCCATTTTTAGAATGTAGGCATTCCCTTATAACAATCTTATTTAATTGTTCTATGCATACTAATTATTTAATTAAATAATACTAAATATATTTTAATAACCTTATTCTCACGCCCCTTCAATTTTGATGAAGGATAATTTCCACTTGATTATGGGAATTTACTTGGATCATTCTTACGTAATTTTTAAATATATGAACACTAATGCATATTGATTTTCATCATTTTAATTTTCTTAAGTTTCTTAAAATGGATTTTCAAACTCCATCCACTTGAGAAATTTTTATTTGATTTGATTTTTTATTTTTTTTGCCATTGATATTCCATCCTCTAATAATAATTAAATAGTTATAAAACCTTACATTTATCTTTTTAGTTTCAAATTAGAAACTTTCTATTGAGTGCTTTACAAACATAATATGAAAATTTCTATACTAAATACATTACTCAATTTCCTGTTGATTGATTCTTAATTTTAATAAGAAAACTTCTAAAAATTACTAAATAAATTTAACCATGGTTTTCCCTCTTTGAGTTTTAATTATTTACTTGTAATTTCATACATCTAATTGTCTTTCTTTTATTAATTAAAGAATACTTTATATCACAAATGTATATAAGAGATTCTTATGCTTGCATTAACTGTGAGTCTAATCCTTCTTTTAACTACTAACTGCCTCCAATTGGAATTATTTATTTTATATGATCTCTTTACAATATTCAGTTACAAGTTTGTATATTAGTTTTTGGATTAAGTCTAATGGTTACTAATGCCATGCCTTCATGCCAGATTTTACTTTCAGTTTGAGTTCACCAGAGATTTCTTTCAAAAATTCTTATTTGTGTTAAGTTTTTATTTGTTCTATTCCATTTCCTTAATGATTACTTTTCTTTTTTTCCCTAACTGTTGCCTCGCCATGCCAGTCGCTATTAACATATTTTATCCCTGCTCTTTTTTCATTTTATTGAGATTAATTTTTCAGATTCCAGTATGCACTTAATGTCATTCATTGTCATTTTAAAAGGCCGACTACCAAAGGAAAATAGTTGACGTTAATATTCTAAAAGCTTATGCCCAATGGAGAGGGTCGTATGAATGTGAGAGGGGGGCGATGGAATTACTTGGTCGTTGCCCCTTCTTGCAGCGGCCTTGGTACCCTCAAGAGGTTGCCTGTGATGGTGGCCCATTATGGTCAGCCATCATAGGTCGGTACACTTGCCCTCAAGTTCTTTTAATTTCTCTTTGCTCCATTTTTAGATTTGAGTTTATTGATTTAATTGGTTCAAATCTACCTGTGTATATTCAGATTTTAGTTTTTCTAGATTGGGTTATAGTTGTTGTTATTTTGCTTGAGAATTCATAGTTTAAATCATTTAAATTAACACTTCTATACTCCTGAATTAGTTCTTGCATTTATATGCATTTTAAGAATACTTGTATTTGGTAAAACTCCAACAACTGTAAGTAATTAAATTCTTGATAAAGACATAATAGTTTGAAGAAAAAATTGTTGGATTCCTACATCAAATAGTGCACCAAGTTTTTCTTTCCTTCCTAAGTCAAATACACCAATCTTTTTAACTATGAATTTACATGAATAAATTAACCCTTTCCATTTTTCAGTTTTGGATTTCAATAGTTTCTCAAATTGTAAGTATTTACATAAACTACTAGTGATGCAAGACCGGACTATTATTGTTTTTGGTAACAATCACATAAAAGTAGAAACTCTTCTACTATTCTTTTAAAAAGACATTTGCATCCAACAAAATAAACAAACATATTTCCTTGCACATTGAGGTAAACTTTTTTTTTTTTCCCTTTAAACGAGTACATAGTTGCATGAGTAAAATTTAATTCACAATATAGGTCCTAAGATTCAATCCTTCATTTATTTATTTATTTACTTAAAATTATAAAAACACAAGAAAACATAAATCCATAAAATGTTTCAAATATTAGTACAACTTTCTTAAAATTTCTTTTTCAAATAGAACATAAAGACATATATGCAAGATTAAGCTATTAGAGCACAATGCAACAACTCTGCACATAATTGATTTTTCTTTTCTTTCTTCAATGCATACATAACTTTAATACCTATTTTGTGTTATCACGGAATCTAGCAGCGCTCGTTCCACGGATAACCCCCCTACGAAACTTGTCCGTTTCCTAGGATTCGTGAAGTTCAAGCACGCATAACGAAGTGATTTTCAAGCCACCTCGAAATGCGTTCCCAACCCTCGAATAGTCAATTCGAGCATTCCCCCATGTTCGCCTCGCGAAGACCTCCGAAACGAGATCTTTCGCGAAGTTTCACTGTTCGTACTTAGCAAATTACAAAAAATGCAGTGGCACTGAAAAAGTGCGCTCCTGCCTTGAAGCCAAAATTGGCTAAGTCTGGAAAATGCAAGGGCGCTAAAATTTAGCGCCCCTGCATGCAGTGAAAATTCCAAAAAATGCAATAGCGCTAAATTTTAGCGCCATTACATTTTCTTTCGCCACTTAAACTTTTTCATGGTTCTGGCACGTTTCTTCATGTTTTCGCGTTTTTCGTCAATCGTGCCACTTTTCGTGCCTAAATTTATTGCTCGACTTGAGTTAGGTTTTTAATTTTCATTTTCACTTAAGTGAATGAATTCTCCATTTTAGTTGTTTATATTTTCATGTTCTTTTCTTCTCTTGCTATGCGAAGTTAGTTTAACCGACCGGAAAGCTTAAGAAAGATTGGCGGAGTCTGAAGCCGATGAGAAACATGAGACACATTCCATTGCTTATTATGAGCGATGAAAGCGCTCACGCATTGAACTCACTTATTTTAATGGTGCCTTCCATTTAGCGCCTTGATGATTTCGCGCGACCTTTGCTTCTCGATCTTCTCTATGCTCGATGTTCTTTGAGAACTTGTATCTATCCAATGTGTTTGTGTTGAAATGTCTTTGTCTCCCTCTCTATGCGTTTTGGTGAACATTGAAAAGATCTATCATTGTGAAAGAGAATTCCTTTAACCTTTGAATGCGTATGTAATAGGATGGAAACAAGTTCAAAAGCTTTCATGATTCAAACAAATTGCCTTTGCCAAGCACGAGCGCTCTCGCCATTCCCTCTTGCATCTGCATCTCAAAATTGTCAAGAAAAAGTAGAAGGGCTGAATTTTGGCGCTAGGACATTTTGAGAAGATGAAATTTTTCCTAACACTGTGAGATGTAAGGGCGCTAAAATTTAGCGCCCTTGCATCAAAAGCAATTTTTCAGAAATGTAAGGGCGCTGAATTTTAGCGCACTTACACTTTTTTCAGGCTTTCTTCAATCCTTCCTAGATAAGCTTCATTTTTTACCAGTGCACTCCTGAGCCTCGTTTTTCCGCCTTTGTGCATCATTTTGCGTGCCTCGTCATCCGCTTCATGATTTCTCATCCTTGTGCTCATTTCATGCTTACCCATGTTTCCTAACAGTTGGTGTTTGTTCTGGCTAAACGGATTGCAGTCTACTTTCAAAGATCATCAAGTCAAGAGTGATCAGAGTTCCAGTTCTTTTGGATGACTGCTACTAAGCCTCCTTCTTCTTCGAAAGCAAAAAGCAAGATGAAGTACAAATATCAAGGCGTCTATCCACCAACTATGGTGCTTTGCAAAGTCGAAGAGATAAAAGATACCGAAGTTGGTCATCAAGACTTGGTTGACTTCGCAAAGCTAACAGAGACGAAGCCTCTTCCTGATTCAATGAGAGCGATCGTACACAGCAACCTCCACTTGGTGGCGATGTTCCCTACAGCTGCGCACAATACCGAGTTTGTTCTTCAAGTTGCGTCTCATTACATCAGAGAAAGCAGAAGTGTGATTGACTCTTCCGGGCACGAGATTCTGAGACTCGACCCCGATTTCTTTGACATGTCTTTAAGGTCCCTCATATGGAGAAATATATTGACATCTCCATGTCAAAAGCACAGGAGATCTTCGATGTTGATCCCAATAAAGCTAAACAGTTGATAAACACTCAATGGCTCAAGAAGCCTAGATCATCCGTTTCTAGATGGCCGAAAGGACTCCTGAGAAGTGACTTCAAAGATGACATCAAGGATATATGATCACGTTTCTAAGTAGAGTGAAGGGCTTGCCGGAATCATCCACTTTTCATGATTGGATGTATGAATACATCAGGATCATAAGAAGGCAGAAGGTGCATATCGACCGGGCAAACAAGTTAGTGATGAGATACACTAACGCTGATCAATGCTCCTCGCTACATTGAAGTTCTACATGCACTTCGGCCCCGTGTACGCAACAGCCGTGATGAGACACCTCTGCCCATTTCACAAAAGGAATCGATGATGGTGTCTAAAATGCATATTTCTACCAATTGAGCTAAAGGAGAGCTTTCATCATTTCAAACTAAGCATCGATGCTTTCTTTTGGTATACTTTACTTCTCAATTTTGATCCAGCCTTTGGAAAGAAGAAGAGTATCCGATGAGGTTTAAGGTGGTAAGTAAAGTTGATGTATTTTTCTCCACCCCAACTTTACTTACTTGAGAGTAGGTCACATTAATCGGTTGTCCCTTACATGTTACCACGCTATCCTGATAAGTGGGTTTTCATGGAAACATGCGACAGTTGATGTCGCTGCAAAAGAACGGCTACAACCACAAGCTGCGGGTCTTCAAGTTCTCAATCGACCATCGCCGATATAATATCCAAACCGCACAAAAGCTAAGCCCCCGGCTTCATGCTGAAATGCGTATCATGACCATCAAAACCTACGTAGAGGTTTGATTGTCGAAAAAAGTTGCAAAAGTAGTCACCAACACAGGTACCATTTTGAAGACATCTGGGCAGATTGCAGAGATGAAGAAGCCATTCGCAAAATGGACTATTGCAGATTGACAGTTCAACAAATCAGAGATCTTGGTATTGCTGATTTACCAAAGGATTTTGAGGATCCAGGTGATATCATGAACGCTGTCTATGATGAGCAAGGCATTGCTAAAAGGCTGTTGCCTGCAATACAATGGTCTAGGAAAGAGGTTACCAGCATGAGAGAAAGGCTGAGACCAATCCTAGCCAACACAGAAGAATGGTTACATAAACATGGTCATGCAATGAAAAGTTTCAGAACAGACTCAGAAGGAGAGGAGTCTGAAGCAGAAGCTCGCCAAGAGCAAGAACTCCGCGACAAAAACAAATCAGCGGTTGTTCCCACTTCTTCGCGAAGAGGTCCTAGGATCAAGTTCACTGTTGGTAAGAAAGATACCCAGGCTGTCCAAGAGACAGAAATCACAGAATCTCATCCATCTCGCTCTAAGGGTAAAAAGCCTATTCTGGAGGAGATAGATTTCGATGAAGAAGAAACTTCAAGCGACCAATCCACTGAAGATGAAGATTCAGTGGAAGCAGACTCAGATGTCGAAGAGGTTTCTGAAAGTGGGCAAGAGTCTGATGAAGATTCTGAAGAAGGATCTGAAGGTGACTTTGAAGGTGAGCTAGAATCAGAGCGACAAGAGGGTGATCAACAGGAACCCGGGCATGATCAAGAAAGAAATACTTCTCCTTCTGAGAATGTAGTTGAAGAAATTCCCAAAACATCATCGCCTGTGACTTCAAATGTTC
Organism: Sequoia sempervirens; assembly: GCA_007258455.2. Lineage (NCBI taxonomy): Eukaryota > Viridiplantae > Streptophyta > Pinopsida > Cupressales > Cupressaceae > Sequoia > Sequoia sempervirens. The sequence goes on along the minus strand of VDFB02116369.1, from coordinate 75,418 downwards.
CTCATACCCCTCCAGATTGAAGAACTCCTCCACCTCCTGTTCCCTCGTCACCTATCCCTACCACATGCATTCCTGCAGCCGAGATATCCCCTATCCCTGCAGCATCAACCCAGCTTGATACTCCTTCAGTGACAAGCATCCATACGGTTGATATACTGTCAAGCCCACCATCATCCATTCCTAGCTTGTCTTCGCCAACGTATGATATCACTTCTGAAAACGAATTCAATCGTTTCATGAATGAGTCAATGCATGATCAGCTCAATGTGTCAACTATAGGAGCAATGATGACAAATAATTCTCCAATTGTCACGATACCAATGGTAAGTTCAGATGTCACAATAACTTTAGAAGTGGCAATGTCGACTGAATTGACAGTAGATACAGAAGTTCACACTTCTTTTCTTCCTCCTTGGCTAATATCTCAAGTGTCGAAGCGCAAAAAGCAAATGATTTCTCCAGAGGAGCTCGACCTCGAAGAGATAGTTCTTCCAAAAGCCAAAGGGAAGAAAAAGGCAAAAGTGTACTCAAGGCTGAATGTTGATAAGTCTGGCCACAAGTATGCTGAAATTGGAATACCACCGAATCAAGAAGGTGATGTTAATATGGAGGACTACACAGTGACAAAGATCCAGCTTGGCAAGGTTACCAACGAAAGTGCAAAAGCCAATGCGCAAGTCACTTTGGATATCTTGACAGGAAGGCTGGATAAAGTTGAGCAAGCTCGTAACATGTACAAATAGAGGGAAGAGCATTATGCCACTGTTGTAAAGAGACTTTCCGGTTCTCCAAGTAATACACAACCGCTGACAGTGGTAAATATTGAAGACCCAGCTGTCAAGAAAGCTGAGAAATTCGCCTCCAAAGGCAGGGTGTTATATGATTTTGTTGAAAAGATCATCGAACATGGATCTCAGATAATTTTGGCTACGGATGAGAAAACTACCATGTTGGCCAAGCTCACCACGAGCTTGATAAAGAAAGAGCCTTTACTTTCCCGAGCAGACATGGAAAATGCCTGTCATGGTCTAAAATGAAACGTAAAGCTGACAAATTGGTGGAGAGGTTAGGGGTAATTCGACAAAGAAAAGTTTGTAGAGGTAAAGGGAAATCAGCGAAACACACATAATTCAAGTGGTTCAATCTCTTATAGAAGATCTTCACCAAGTACAGGAAGATGTCGACGGGCATCATACCATTCTTGAAAAAGGTATCAAAGAGTTGCCTGGTCAACTTCTTGAGGAAAATCGTATCTTCCTGCCGGCCACAAAAATATCCCAGATCTTCAAGGAAGCCATCATGAAATTGATTGACAGTTCAGACTTCTCAGAAGCTTCACTAAACATCATTTGTGATACAAGGCTCACATTGGACAACCTGAAAATGCATCTTGACAGGTGCAAGAAGGTTCACTCATCTACCATGAGATCGATCACGAGAATTCACACCATTATGGATTACGCGGATTGGTCAGATGAAGTTCATGTAGGGAACTAGGAGAGTGGCGACTTCAGCTTAATGCAAAGCGTGAAGCAGCCCCTATTCTCCGGTGTTGGGCATTTTTGATTGCATCCCATTATGCATCTTGTAAATATTTCTCGATATTTTTGAATGTCATTTTGTAAATTGTACTTACACCAAGTCCAAAGATGTAATATTTTCAAAACAAATTACACTTTGACTTTGGTCAAAGTTAGGTGAGATCTCCTAAAATCGCTCACCTAACTTTCCCTGATTTTCTCAATCCCTTTCCTAATTTTGCTCATCCCTCTTTCTATGTAATGTGAGGGATTTTCATTGTAAACTATCCTTTAGTGTTTTGCAACGAAGTGCTGCCCTTTTTGAAACAAATTTGTGAAACTTTGCGTTCATGCTTTGTGAATGAGATTCGATTAATAAAGAAAAGGATTGCAAGCCAAACTTTGTGTTGGATTCAATACTTTTGTGAGTTGATCTTATTTGGTGGTGATTAGTTTGAAGAATCTGAAGGACTCTAAGTAGTTTATGTAAACTTTGTGTTACATTTATTATTTAGATTGCATTTGTATTTCTATTTATCATTCGGTTGAGTGATCTACAAGACTTTGTGCTTGTAATCATTCATGCTCTTGCATGTTCTGGTTGAGTGATCTACAAGACTTTGTGCTTGTAATTATTCATACTCTTGGATACTCTTGTCGAAGGATCTACAAGACTTTGTGCTTGTAATCATTCGTGCTGTTCGCAGAATTGTTGCGTCTAAGAAGACTTTGTGCTTCTAAAGTAGCAAACAATACGTTTACATAGATCCAACATTGATAAAGCTACGAAACGACTTTGTGCCTTCGTGAGCTTTCCCTTTTTAATTTATTTGTTTGTTATTAATCACTTCTGGTATCTCTACGCTTCGCTTTGACGAGATAGAGATATTGGTATTACTGCTAGTTGTTCGTTTCAAATTATCAAGAATTCTGAACTTCCAACAAGTGAAGCATTGTAAACATCTTCTCTGAAAAAAGAGAGAAGGATGAATGTAACACACCCCCCCCACTCCGTGAATTGCGTGTACATTTTGTAATTATCTGTTTGATTTACTATCGCTTCTGTTAGCAGTAAGAAGGGCGCCTCCCCTTTCCGAGAGGAGAGATTCACATCTCACATAGCTGTGGCTGAAGTCCAAGTTGTGTAATCTATCGAAAAGTTGATTACATAATTTTCACCCAACAAAACTTCAACTCCAAACCTTGAGAAATACAACACCGAAATTTAAAACTTCAAACTTCAACAACTTGTAGCCACAACACCTTCAGCTGTTCGAAAAATCACGCTCAACACTCCCAACTTCAGAATTTACTTCTTCTCAGCACTCAACACTCTCAACTTCAGCACTCTCAATCTCAGCAACTTCAGCAAAATAACTCAACTCAAAAATTTCTCACTTGCTCAACGATCACTTTCAACTTCAACACAATTTTCAACTCTGCAATTTTGTGAAAAGAAATGAAAAACTTCAGAGTTTTTACAACTAAAAGATGGTGCTTGGTTTAGCAGTTGCCATAAATCCACTTCTCCATAACTTAGAAATTTTCCAATTTTAGGAGAGAATATTCCCAATTATCATACAGTCGTCATAGAAATTTGCTAATATTAGAGATTCTTTCCTCGTTCGAATTCAAAATTTCCCTCCTCGACTACCAGTTATTTTTAGTTGACTGAAGTAATTTGAGAAACTTATTAACTCTGGCATTTAAATTTCTTTTTTTGTTTAAACAATGGCGTATTCAAATTTAAAATTTGATCTCAATTCCTTTTACTTCACCCGAGAAACATTATTTATTTTTCCAGCGCCTTAGAAAAATTTACATTTCAGTCAAAAAAGCTTCATCACTCATGAGCTCCGGTATTTTAAAATTGCTAGGCAAAATTATTTTCCATCTAGAATATTTTCCAAAATAAATTTCCCCCTAATAAATATTTTCCGACTTCAAAAATATCATGTCTAAACGAAGGGGGCATTTGACTTTTAAAACTTTGGAAAATAATTCTAATCAAACTTTATTTAACCTCTCCAGCTTGGGCGAATTTAATTTTATTTATTTGCCTAGAGCAAATTTATTTTATTTCCAACACCTTAGGAAATTTTATCACCCCTTACAAAAATCTTCATTTGATTTTTCATATGCCAGGCGCAAATAGTTTTCAACTCTTTAACCTCTAGGCACAATCAAAGGGGGTCCATCCTTAAATTTATTTTTCTTGGATAAATTTCAAATCATCTCCAATCTCAAAGGCGCATATAGGAAGTCAAGTTCCAAATTTTGGACACTTAGCCAAATTTCTCATTCATCTCCATGTTAAGGCGCATATGGAGTAGGAAACTTCCAATTTGCAACACTTAGGCGTTTTGTTTCCATCAATCTCCAGCTTCAGCCATGGTGCATTTAGGATATTTTACCTTAAATCTACACGCCTTAGAATATTTTATTCACTTTCTACTCTTCTAGGCACATATGGGGGGTTCTCCTTTCAATTGGCTTTGCCTTAGGAAATTTAAATCCTCCACTTTCCTTCAAAGGTGGGCGCATTTGCACCCATGAGCTTTCAGCTTTTCACACTAAGAATTTTTTTTTTTTTAAACTTCTACTCAACTTGGGCGCATCTAGAATGTGGTGCTTTTAATTCCCACGCTTTAGAACATTCCTACCTCCTTCATTAGTTTAGGCCAATCTAGAGGCTCCTTCAAACTTAAATCACTTAGAAGATTTCTCAAGCTTCTCTTTTTTCCTAGACGCAAATGGAGGGGTGAGCCTTGAGTTTTGTTGCCTTAGAAAATCCTTTGATCACTTTATCTTGGCTGGGTGCATGTGACCCCTAGAGCATCAAGTTTTAATAACTTTGAATAAGTCTCTAACTCTTTGCCATGTTGGGCGCATTAGAGGGGGGCTCCTTTCAATTTCAATCACTTAGAGAACTTATCAACTTAGCTTCTCCTTTTAGCATTCTAGGCGTACTTGACCCCTCTCCATTTCCATTTTGCATGACCTAGCTAACTTAGGCGCATTTGGAAGGTTATGCTTTTAGTTTAAACACTTAGAAACTTTTTCAAGTGCCTTCCAGCCAAGGGCGCATATGAAGGGGGCTCCTTTCAATTTCCATCCTTAGCAACTTTTCCCTATACCTTCACAAGCTTAGACGCATATAATAGATCAAGCTTTCATTTTGAACACTTAGACATTTTTCATTCTCTTCACTCTAGCTTGGGGCGCATTTTAGACCTTGCGCTTTCATTTTCAGACTTAGAGAAATTTTTCCTTCTCTTCTTCAAGGCGCATATGAAGGGGTGAATTTCAAATTTGAAGTTCCTTAGATAAATTTCAAGTGCCTTCTCTTTCCAAGAGCATATGGAGGAGTGAACTTCAAATTTGAAGTGCCTAAGATAAATTTCAAGTGCCTTCTCTTTCTAGGCGCATATGGAGGGTGGAGCTTCCACTTTAGACACTTAAAAAATTTTCCAATCTCCACTCTTTACTCTAGGCACATTTAGGAGGGTCCACTCCAAATTTGCAATACTTAAACTTTTAATCACCCTCTTCTCAAGTCAAGGGCGCATTTGGAGACTTCTCCTTCAACTTTCAAGACTTAGTCAATTTTCAAACCTCTTCTTCTGACCTTGGGTGCATTTCTACCCCTGAGGTTTCAATTTGTGATACTTAGAAATTTTTCAAGGTTCCTCCTCAAGTTTGGGCGCATATGGAGGTAGGAGCTTCAAATTTTAAAAACTTAGTAAGCTTTTCAATCCTCCTCTAACCTTGGGTGCATATTCATGGGTAAGCTTCAAGTTTCACATGCCTTAGTAAAAATTTTAAATGCATCAGGTAGCTTCTAGGGCGGATTTTGATGCTGGACTCCAAATTTTCTCAAACTTAGTGAATTTCCTGTCTTTCGCCTAATTTGGAGTGATTTGTTCATGCTAGCCTTGGCCTGCCCTAACTTTCTATTTTTAGAAAGTTCTTCACATTTTGTGCTTTGAACTGACTTCCGACTTCGAAAGGCCTGATTTTTGCTTTGTTTCAAACCTCGGGATGTGGTTGAACTTTCAAGGCCTGATGCCAGTCTGCGCCTGCTATTTTTAGCAACTTACTAAAAATAGCAACTGCTCAGAATGAGTTCAAACTTTGCGTGTTGATTGCCTGAAGAGTGTTGATCGAGACTGGATGTTTCTGCATGACCATCGTGTTTTTCCCTTGAATTTAGGAAACCCTAATTCCTCTGCAAAGTGCTCAGAATGCAATGCAGTTGTCAGAACGTGAAAATCTCAAGAAAACAAACCCTAAATTGACACTTACTAAAAATAGAAAATTGTCGGAATTCAGTGAAAATTCAGAGGGAGCCTACTTGAAGCATCTTAGTAGCAGTGCTAACCTCATAAATTTATTAGCCAACTCAATTTGACCTCAAAGCAGTTTGAAGATTGCAAACCCTAATTCATTAGAAAACGCTCCAGACTTAGCCAAAATTCAAACCAAGTCAAATGACAAGTACATCACTAGACAGAAAGAACAAACCAAGAGAGACAGACCGAAAGACCCAAGCCAAAAGACCCGAATGGAGCAAAAATTAGGGGGTCCACATCTTGAATGGGGTGATGTGTGAAAAGGTCACTGTTGCTCATTTTTCACCTACGGGCTCAATCAGGCAAGATAAATTATGTTTCGGATGTTCGTAAGGGCCAAATGGGTCATTTGCATTGAGGGTTAGGTCATGCATCTGATGACATTTCACAAGGAGCTCATTTGAAGAGTCTGCCTCAGTCGGATCAAGCATAAACTCCTCAAAGAAGAAATTCACTGAGACCAGCTGAATGTCTTGACGACTAGCAGTGTGTTATACCCGTTTGAAATCCTCATGGTCGCCAAGACATCTCAGTCGCTGTAAAGTTTAATATCTCTCTCCGCTTGGGATGTCTTGCCGAAAAATTGTTCACGGGGCCGGCATTGGGGAGAGGGGTTCACATTCGCTGAGAGGTCTCGACAAAAGGAAATGTCATGGCGAAGAAATGATTGTCATCGGGGAAAAGAGGCCTTGTTCGCTGTGAAGTCCTGCCGACCAACTGATGTCTTACCGAATGTTGGGGCTCTCGACATGATGTTTCAGCAAAATAAAGTGGGCTTAGCGAAAGGGGGTGCTATTGACTGGATGTCTCGCTGATGGTTGCTAGTCATGCCAACATGTTTCGTGCCTTTGGTGTAACGTAAAGGGCTCGACATGATGTCTCGGTGAATGAGGGTAGTCTCGCCGAGAGATATTGCCTTCGGCATAAACTCTAGCCGAATGGGGAAAGTCCTGCCGACAAAGGGTGCTTTCGGTATAATATTGTAACTTCGGAAAGAAGTCTTCCCGACCGGTGGGAGTCACGCCGAAATGAATGAGCTCAGGGAGATCGGTTTGTGTTCGGCATGAGGTCCCAGCGACCAAGTGAAGTCTCGCCGAAGGGATGATGCCTTTGGTATAAGGTTGTGCCTTCGGGGAAAGGTTTGGCTGACACGTGGATGTCTCGGCGAAAGGTGGAGATTGACAAAAGGTGGTTCCTTCACCAAGATGTCTCGCGTGACCAAGCAGTGTCTCCCCGAAATGAAATGAGCTCTCGCCGTCACAAGGAGGCTTCACTGAGAGTCTTGCTGACCCAATAGGGTCTTAACGAAGGATTTGTGTTCGGTGGGATGAAAGGGTCGGTGTAATGTCTTACCGACAAGCGATGGTCTTGCCGATGGTTGTAAACTTTCGGTGTGACTAATGGAGCCCGCCATGAGGTCCTGCTGACAAACGAAAGTCACGCCGAAGGTTATTCACAAGTTCGTGTCAGGGAGATGTCTTGGCAAATGCGGGTGGTCTTCCTGACAATGAGGTGAGTTCGCCGTGACATCTTGCCTTTGGCATAAACTCTTGCCAACTCATGGTCTCGGCAAAAGAGGTTGGTCTTCGCCGTGATGTCTCATCGACCCGATGGGGTCTTGCCGAAGTGAGGTGAGCTCGGCGCAAAAGAAAGAAGATTCACCATGATGTCTCAGCGAAGGCATGAGGTCCTACCGAAGAATGAAGAGTCTCAGTGTAGTTTTTTCCTTCGGTTGAGGTCTCACCAACACACGGGGGTCTCACCGACAGAGGAACTTGTTGTGACCTTTTTACAACATCGCCCCATTCAAAATGGGGACCCCTAATTTTTGCTCCATTCTAGTCTTTTGGCTTGGGTTTTTGTCTCTCTCTCTCTCTCTCTCCGTCTCTTTTCTATCTGCCTTTCCAGGGATGTCTCCGCCATTGAGCTTAAACGTGAAATTTTGGCCAAGTCTGAGAATTGGGGTTTCCATCTTTCCTGGTCAGTCCAAGGTCGAATGAGGTAAATAAATTGAAAACAGAGATTAACATTGATGTCAGTGCGCTTCCAGCAGGCTTCCACTGAAGTTTCGTCAGATTCTAAAGTACTTACTATTTTTAGTAAAAGTGTAATTCCGGGCATTCCATCAGTATTTTTGAAATTCCAACAGTCACACGGCATTCAGAACACATCAAGCTGCTCGTGTGCAAAATTTGAGCTAAAACAGACCACTTACTATTTTTAATAGTCCAACTTCCGGGGCAAATTTCAAGGCTTAAACGAAGAATTTTTCAACGCATGTCTGCATATTCCTTCTGGGTTTTCAGAGACCTTCGAGATGGTGTAACATGCAAAGCGAGATAACTGTTGGGTGAAAATTATGTAATCAACTTTTCAATAGATTACACAACTTGGACTTCAGCCACAACTATGTGAGATGTGAATCTCTCCTCTCGGAAAGGGGAGGCGCCCTTCTTACTGCTAAGAGAAACAATAGTAAATCACACAAGTAATTACAAAATGTACATGAAATTCACGGAGTGGGGGGGGTGTGTTACATTCATCCTTCTCTCTTTTTTCAGAGAAGATGTTTACAATGCTTCACGTGTTGGAAGTTCCAAATTCTTGATAACTGAAACGAACAACTAGCAGTAATGCCAATATCTCTATCTCGTCAAAGCGAAGCGTAGAGATACCAGAAGTAATTAACAACCAACAAATAAATTAAAAAGGGTGCCTACGAAGGCACAAAATGCCCAGAAGCTTTATCAATGTTGGATCGCGATAAACGCATCGCT